>CABHPQ010001715.1:16590-35942 GCA_902168405.1 Peromyscus aztecus
TATCTGCTTCCTACAAGTGTAAGCAAGCTCCCAATGACATGCTTTCTCTTATAAGAGTTGCATTGGTCATGGTGCCTCTTCACAGCCATAGAAAAGTACCTAAGACAGCCTGTGTTCAACCTATGGTCCTGAATTCTGGCATGTAGTATGTAAGAAAAGCTAGTGTAGATCAGGTGCTGGTGTATGGTGTAGGAGCTGGGATGTAGCCTCTGCTAGACTGACCTCCGCAGCTCACTCTTTCTCTCTCCGAATCGCTTGTCTTTTTTTTTCCAGTTTATCTTTGCCTCAGCTGCCTCATCTACGCCCTGGCAACAACTACAGTGTCTAAGGTTGCTGTAAGGCTTAGAGAACTTAATGGGACCGATACCAAAGCCTTCCTTACCAGAGCAGGCAATCAATGGCTGTCATCATCGACAATGACCAATGCCGGGTGCAGAGAGCATTACTTCCTGCCTCTTCCTTTATCACTACACTGGCACCACAAAGACACTGTTTCCCGGCTTTTAAAGGATAAGAGAGCAAAGGTTCATTGGCAGCTTTGCTTACCAGGGCCACAGTGAGGTGACGACTGAGCTGCCCTTAAACCTAGGACAGTGATTCAACAACTATGCTTCACTACTCCGTTCTCGCTTCCATCATTTTCTCTATGATACAGGGTCTCTCAGTGTATCCCAGGCTGGCCTTGAAATCATGATCCTTCTGTCTCAGCCTTCCAAATGGTGGGATAACAGGTGTGTACCACCATGGCTGGTTATCACTTCTTAGAGTTAAAATTTACTATTATTAGCATGTATGTATGTATATGATTTGCAGGCACACACATGCCATACTCAGAGGATCAGAGGATGATTTTGTGAAGCTGGTTTTCTCCTTCTCCCATGAGAGTCCTGGTGATTGAACTCAGTTTACCAGGCTTGTGTGGTAAACCCACTGAGCTCTCTTGCTGGCCTCTGGCTATTACTTCTTAAAATCTTTCCAATGAATGCTACAGCATAGTCTAAATGCAAAAAAGGAAAACACACAGGAACAAAAACCCCCAAAGAAAGTAACAATTCCTAAGGCAGACACTGTAGCCATGTGCAGTCCCTTACCATGTAATAGCCCGGCAGCAACTTCTGCAAGAACTCTGCTTCCTTGTGCTGAACGGTTTTGATGATAAATTCATCATCGCTGGTCACAAAAAACAAGGATCCACTGGCTCCAGGATTGGACAGTTCTATCAGAGGTTCACTGCAGATGGAGTACTGAGAGAGGAAAAAAAAGTAAACACACACACACACACAATCATTTTATGTATGTATGCACATACTTGTTTATGTATTCACAGTGCTGGACTGAACCCAGGACCTTGTCAGGCTTGGTAGATGTTCTCCGATGAGCCACAGTGTCCACTCCTAAGCAAACACTTAAAGCCAACTTTGGGGGCCGGGGAGAAGGTGAGCAGGCAAAGTGCTTTCAAGCATGCGGATCTGCCTTTGGACCCTCAGCAGCCATGTAGAAAGTGGGCGAGGTGGCTTGCACCTGGTACTGGGGTGCCTGAGACAGGAGCAGAGATCCCTGGAGCTCCAAAGCCGACTAGTCTTGCTGAATCTGTGAACTCCAGTTTAGTGAGAGGTCTTGTCTCAAAATAAGACAGAGAATAAACAATACAGGAAAGCATCTGACATTGACTTTCACCCCCCCCCCACATATATATGGTTGCACATACATATGTGCACACAAGAACATGTACACACAGATATACCAAACACACACAAAATTAAAGCATACTCTATTTTTTTTTAAGATAGGGTCTCTCTGTGTAGGCCAAGATGATCTCAAATTGATGATTTTTCTGCCTCCACTTCCCCAGTGCTGTGATTACAGGCCTATGCCACCATGCATGGCTAAAGTACCCTTGTTTTAAATGTGTGCATGCGTGCGTGCGTGCCTGTGTGTCCATCAAAGGACAACCTTGGGTACCATCCTCAAGAACGCCGCCCCGCTCTTTTGAGACAGTCTCTCATTGGTCTGAAGCGCATTAATTAATAAATTAAATAACTAGGATAGACAAGTAGGCCAGTGAGCCCCAGTGACCCCCTGTCTCTCTCCCCAGCGCTGAGATTACCAGAGTGTTGTTATCATGCTTGTCATCTTAAAGTGGGTTTTGAGGATTGAACTCAGGTCCTCATGATTTCCAGGCAAGTACCTTACTGACTGAGCCATCTTCTTAGTTTGGCTAAAGTACTGGTTCCCCCATCCCCCCAGAGACAGGGTTTCTTGTAGCCCTGTGTAGTTCCAGGCTGTCCCAGAACTCTGTAGACCAGGCTGCCCTCAAACTCAGAAACCTACCTGCCTCTGTCTTCCAAGTGTTGGGATTAAAGGTGTGTGCCATCACTGCCCAGCACTAAAGTATTCTTAATGTGTAGTATGATATTTCCATAGAGGATGAGCAAAGTAATACCCATCTTGGCCTTTGAGAAATTTAAAAAGGATTTATTTACTTTTATTTTCTCTGTATGGGTGTTTTGCTTGCACAGATAGCTGTGCAGCATGTGCATGCCATGGCCACATATGCCAGAAAAAGGGCATCAGATACCCTGGAACTGATGTTACAGATGGTTGTTAGCTAACGCGTGGAAGCTGGAAACTGAACCAGGTCCCACACAAGAACAAGTTCTCTTAACTGCTGATCCATATCTCCAGCCACCCCCCACCCCCACCTCTTTGAAAGAGTAAGTCCTATCTAGGAGCTTTACAAGGAGGCTCCAGGTAAACTCAGGTACTTCTCTGGGAGATTTCCATTTATTTTTATAATCCGGTCATGGAAAAGAGGTATGATCTCCCTTCTTCCCACCCCCAGGGCCACACAACAGAACCTGGGGGCATCATATCTGTCTGTGAGATCATGAAACAGGAAAGCAGCAGGAGATGCTGTTTACAGCACTCCCGTGAAGGCCCAGCTGAAGGTCAAGTGCCCGTGCATATGCATCCCTTCAACATGGAACCTCTCTCTTCTCTTTCCTCTGCTCCCCCAGGGGACACTCTCCACTGTCGCCGATTACACAGAGGATGATGTGACATCTCCATCCCAGGACTCCAGGGCTCCAGATGTGTCTAGCATTATAATTGATATCTCTACTCAAACTTTACATGTGACAAGCATGCAGTCAGATTCATTTCAAGGCCATGATTAAATTATATGGCTTTGCTGGGCAGGGAGGCACATGCCTTTAATCCTAGCAGAGGTAGGTGGCCCTCTGTGAGTTCAAGGCAAGCCTGGTCTGCATGGTGAGTTCCAGGACAGTTTGAGTTCCACTACATAGAAAGACCGTGTCTCAACAAAAAACAAATTATATGGCTTTTATTTTGTTGTTGTTATAATAAAAAGGCTTTTTTTTTTTTAACCATGGCAGATCCAGCTCTTGGCCAGAATACAAGTGTGGTGAGTAGAAGAAGGGGTGGATGCCAGCCTCTGGAAGGATTCCTTCCTTACAGCCAGGTAGGAGCACGTGAGCAGTATACACCCCACATAGCAGAAGATCATCTCTAAATCATCTGGCCCCTGTCTTTCACTTCTCTAGTTCCTTATCTTCGGGGGTGAAACACTAGTCATCTCGGTGTTTAGCCTTGACACTTTGTATTTCCTCATTTGTATCCAAACGCTGGATTCTGCCGCCTCCTTCACACCAGCTCCCCGGCCAAAACCCCAAGTTCAGTGCTTCTATCCACTTCTGTCTGGCCTCTATGGCATGCTCTCAACTGCAACTCTCATCCCCCCCCCCACTCCAGCGTCCTCTCCTCTGGACACCAGGGGTCTTTCTAAAGGTAAACCTGACCTTGACCTCCATTGCGTCACATTTTCCCATGACTCCTGACAGCATGTCATGACCACAAGTGGCCCAATGTCACTTTCCAGGTGTCTCACCCATCAGTCTTTCTCTGAAGCTCTATGCATGACATAAACCCTTGACTCCAGGCCTCACTGTATTTCTGCACTGTTGGGGGTGAAAACTGAATCCTTATGCACACTAGGCAATATTCTACCATTGAGTTACATTCCCAGCCTGGGATAAGGGTCTGGCTTCACTTTTTCCTGCATGAGGATAACCAAGTTCTTTTTTGAGACTTTATTTTACTTTTATTTTATGTATATGAGTGTTTTGTGTGAATGCATGGCTGTGTACCACATACATGCAGTACCTGTAGAGGCCAGAAGAGGGAGATAGATCCCCTGAGACTGGGGTTACAGATGGCTGTGAGGTGCCAAGTGGGTGCTGGGAATTGACTCAAGTCCTCTGCAAGAACAGCCAGTGCTCTTAACCATTAAGTTATCTTTCCAGGCCCTACATAACCAGTTTTTCCAACACAATTAATAGAAGCGACAGTCCTTTTTGTGGGTGTGGGTGTTCTTGACATTGTTGTTGAAAATCCTATTTGTAGTAGATGTGACTGTTTATTTCCAGTCTCTTATTCCACTGGTTACTCATTGTCTTATTCCATTGGTTTATGAATCTGCTTCCCCTTCCCAGAAAAATACTGTTCTGTTTAATATAGTGTCATAACACACGGAATCATATCTTGAAGATGTAGGCAACTAAAAATAAGGTTGAAAACTCCTCAAAGCTTTTTGTGAATATCTAGTTCCCCAACACAGGAAAGAGAGCAGGTGATGGAGTTGGGGGTGAGGTTGGAGAGAGAGAGATAGAGATAGAGAGACAGAGACATAGAAAGAGAGACAGAGAGACAAAGACGAATAGAAATGACTAAAGGCAGTTTGTAGATGTCTCCTTTTACATTATCTTGCTTTGACAGCATCATAGGCAAGGGAAATACATTTATGCAAGAAGAGGAAGAAGGAAGTGTTTATTCCTAAGCCATTGGCAACTCCCATCTTTCACCCCCTCTCCACTGGTTTTTTATTTTATTTTATTTTATTTTTTTATGATATAAGGTCTTGCTGTATAGTCAAGGATGGCCTCCAAGTCACAATCATCCTTCCTCAGCCTTCTGCATGCTTGCCACGCCCAGCTGGCCTAGCTTCTTGACACTCTTTTGCTAAGCATCAAAAAAGCTCAAGTCCTCACTTGCATGCTGAGGAGAGGTTGGGAAAACACAATAGCCATCAGACTGTGGACAAGAAACTTCTTTAGCCAGAAGGAAGCAGAGAGCCCTGCCCGGTCATGTGTGCCAGCCAAGTATCCACATGGACTGGAGGGGACAGTAGACGACAGGGCATGAGCGGATTAATTGGTGTTTTTAACATGGCGGCTCTTCCAGTCATGACTTAACGTGACACTGAGTGACTAAGCTGGGGGCTCAGGAAACCCTCCAAAAGAAAGAGAAAAATATCAATAGGTGTGGTGGCACATGCCTTTAATCCCAGCACTTAGGAGGCAGAGTCGGGTGGGTCTCTGTCACTTCAAGGCCAGATGGTCTACATAGAGAGTTCTAGGCTAGTCAAGGTTACACTGTGAGATCTGTCTCAAAACAAAACAAAACAAAACAACAACAACACAACCCAAAAAGAACTAATTTTGAATCAGCTGAACGACTTTTAAGGTGAATGCTCTTGAGACCTCAGACAGAGTAACTTCTTGTTACAACTATTTTAAAGTTATTAGTACATGATGATATGTAGGTGAATGTGGCACCCAGCCTCAGGGCACACTTTCTCCCGGCAAGGAAGAACTGGCTCTACCAGCAGGTACGGTGCATGTTAGACAAACACCTAGGAGACGCTATCTTTAAACACAATCAGGACGTCCTGACAGAAGCAAGAAGAAGGTTGAGTCTATTATATAATCATGAATGCAGGACCCTGCCGCGGATCCCAGGCTCTTATGGAAAATGAAGTCAGATCGCAGACTCTCCAGAAATTCTGACTTTATTCACCGCAACTCAGTTGCCCATAGAATCTCCCCATGCGTAGGAATAAAAAATAAAAGAACAGAAGGAGTGCACAGGATCATGGGGCAATGTAAGGAAACCTGTCTAGAAGTTCGCATGAGACCCACACAAGCTCAAGGTAAACGCAATCTTAGCAGAGAATAGGGGACATGGGCAAGAAATCCCAGAACTAGCTAAGGAGCTATAGGCACTTGATGGCTGCTGGGCGAGGGAGATTCAGTTCTCTTGAATGATGTGACCCCTGGTAGGTCAATCCCAGTGCAGGATGGACCCCACTCCAAAGAGTAGTTGGGCAGTAGAAATGGGGGGGGGACCTCAAAGTTGGGCAAGTAGGGAGGGGAGGGTAGAAAAGGTACTTACGGGAGGAGTTGGGGAGGGAGTGACTATATTCACAACACACTGCATGAAATCCACAATAAAATTATTGTTTAAAACAAAAGAGAGAAAAATCTGTCTGGAAAAACCTAGATTCAGTCCTAAATATCTCTCCCAATAAAGTATCGACATTCTCCATAAGCACTGATCTATTATGGGGACAATTGATCAGTTCTTTGTCAAATATTCTTCCACTGTGTAATTTATAAAAGACAATCAATAGGCAACTGTCTGACCTGCTTTGGTAACGTTTTGAATTAACATTACGAATAGCACATCATGGGTATGTAAGCAACTGAGATAATGATACTAGATAGGAATATGATTTCCACTCCAGAACTCTGGAGCTTCATGAGCATGTTCTCGGCAACTTCTAAAGGCTGATTTTAAAGACAAACAAAGAGAATTTAATCAGCTGTGATCAACAAGTCTCCACATGCGCTCCTGGGCTCTAGGTACCTTCCAAGCACATTTCATGTAGGAAAGCTGCTCAAATGTGTGCATCTTCTCATCTCAATTTTCTGCAAGGCTTCTCTCCTACATCCACTGGAAAGAAAGGGTGTCCCAATGGGGCTCTGCCGAGGTAAACTAACAATGTAAACTTGTATCACGTGGCACAGATGAACTCGCCTACTGTTCCCCGATGGCGTACAACACTCGGTCCGCTTTCGCTCTTACTGGGGGAGGTAAGAATAAGAATTCCTACGAGTAACTCCTTTGAGTTACACTGGACTTGTGAAAACCTGGAGGAGAGGGAAAGAGCAAACAACTTGTCGCTGCAGCAGAGACGGACATGCCCAGGGCCTCTTGGGTGGGAGACGCTTGTCTAGGAACAAATAAGGAAGAATTCACAGTGCTGTGCACTTGGAAGCACTTCACCCTGATGCCTCCCTACCCAAATTATACATGCTTAGACCTGAGACTTGTAATCAGCAAGCACATGGTGAATTTGAATGAATCTGAGAACACAGACACAATAATTCTGGCAGAAACCCAGACACGATGGCACCAAGCTAACAGGGATGCGATTTGAAATCTTTGGAGCTCGCAATCATGCACTAATGGTCTCTTCCCTCTTCCCCTGCTCACAGTCATGCATCATCACAGTTGTGGGTTTCAGCAGCCCCACCTGACAGATGCCAGGACTTGGTATTTGTGTCACATCCTTTCTTTACAGAGACCTTTTCGAGACATTCCCATTTGTCTTCTGTGGTTTAGTTGAGCTTAACAGCTCCAAAATGTGCCTCAAGAGATGGATTAGACTTCTTTAGCGTTCTTCAGGATGGACCATCGCCGTGTGATGGGTGGAGAGAGGCGCCCTGGAGACTATGCTTGGTGTCTGGGACCCACTTGGTGGGTGAGGAGCATGAGGCTAGTGGAAAGTGTCTCCAGAACATCTGGAGACAAGGTAGACAGATGAAGACTTTTGAGAACATTGGCATAGTCTCCTAGACTCCTTGGTAAGCTATCCTACGCTATGAAGAATACTCTTCTGGTTTAAAGACTCGTTCGTTAAGGAAATGAAGGGAAGCTATACAAGAAGTTGTTTAGAAAAGAACTTTCCTGAAGAGAGCAACTGTGTGTAATCAGAAGTGATCAGAGGGAGCTTTCCTAGGGCTAAGATGAGCAGCCATCTTGTCACATCTTACCCAGTGCTGTGACAGATGCCTGTATTAGCAGTGTTGTGAACTGTTGTGATATCTCTTTGGTTGGTCAGAAGTTTAATGGTATCCAGAAGGAAAAGCCATTAGTTTCCAGTGTGTGGCCCAAGGGAAGAGAGTGACCTTGCCCTTTTCATTATGAAACCCCACTGGGTTCCCTAAACATATTTTCTGAGAGACGGTGACCCTCAATTATTACTAAATGACCAGAAACCCAAGAATCCTAACACACCTCCAGAACAGGCACATGTGCTTGAGTTGGGAGTGAGAGAGACAGGTGCCAGGATTTCAGAGGGACAGAGAGGCAAAAAGAACCACTGGGATTTGCAGCGGCCAGGATGCCCAGGACCTTGCTAGAGCACCATCACTGCTCTGTAGAGAACTGGTTCTGCAGCTTATGTCACTGGGAAGAAATCATGACTTTCTGGGCTGTAAAATGGCTCAGTGGGTAAAGGGCTTGCCACAAAACCTGCTGCTCTGAGTCTGGCTCCCTGGAACCCACGTACCAGCCAGATGCAGTGGTGTCTGTAATACCAAGACTCCTTCAAGGAGCCTGGAGGTGGAGAAGGAGAACACCCCAGCGGCTCACAGGCCAACCAGTGAAGTGTAACTAGAACACAGTGCAGCAGCAGATGAGAGACATGTGGTACGGGCATGGCCTCACACAGAAATACATATGTGTAAACATCATACACACACACACACACACACACACACACACACACACACACACATGCAATGTGGCATGGACATGGGCCTCACACAGAAATACATATGTGTAAACATCATACACACACACACACACACACACACACACACACATACACACACAATGTGGCATGGGCATGGGCCTCACACAGAAATACATGCATGCAAACATTATATACACACAAGCACAATATTTTAAAAAAGAAATCATTATTTTACTAAGTACCAACTAAAGAGATGGTTCTTCATTAGCATGGAACAGATACCAGTTTTGAATTTTATTCTTTATATCTTTTCCATTCAGAACATTCTATCATCAGCAACAAACACTGTTGTACCACTCCTGAAAAGGACTGCTCCAGGATCTCACCGGAGTCTTACTGAGAGCATCCAGAATGGGAAAACAGTGAGTATTTGATGGTACCCTTCCTACGGCTCCTTTAAAAACAGCTTTTGAAAAGCTCCAAGGTGTTAACAGCAACCAAATTAGGAGAAAAGCCACCCCTTTCAACAAAAACCGGGCTGTGACCCTTTCAGTGGAAATGAGACAAACCTGAGGACGGCATTGCACACCACACACAGGCTGTGTGTCTGTCCCTGCTGCCGTGCCTGAGGGAGGACAGACGGAAGAGACAGCTGAGGATAGATGTGCCCGTGTATATGTGAAAATATGTTCAAAAAGAGACTGCGGGGCTGGGTGGTGATGGTGCATGCCTTTTATCACACCAGGGAAGCAGAGGCAGGCAAGTCTCTGAGTTCCAGGCCAGCCAGGGATACACAGAGAAATCCTGTCTTGAAGAACCAGAGGAGGGGTGGTGGGGAAGGAGGGAGGGAGAGAGAGAGAGAGAGACTCTGCAGGAAGAGATATGAGAACAAAACTAGCCGGCTTCTTCCAAATGTCATCTGAAATTCCAGGTCAAGGGGAAACGGTTGTGGGCCAAGGCAGGTCTGAGATAAGACAGTTAAACAGACTCTACTCAGTAAAACTCCTAAGTCTTTTAAATTAATTATAAAGTATCTGCTAGGATAATTACCCGAAATGGTAATACCACAGTTATTTAAATATTAACCACACAGCAGATTTTCTAGCTATCTGTTAAGAGCTATGGCATCAAATTGCATTTCTGAAGCCAAATATGTAAACATTAGAAAACTTGGAACGACTACTGTTCCCGAGGTTTCTAAGAGACAGCCACTTGTCACGGTTGCTCTTCAATACAGTGTCATGCATTCTGTAGGAAGGAAAATGATAGGCTCTTACCAAGTAATCATCAGGCTTGATCCCAAAGAGTTCTCGGAAGTACCGGAAGGCCAGTGGAGCGTAGGTCTTAAACCTGAAGTCTGGGTAGTGATGAGCCGGGGTCAGATTGCTACCTTCACTGCAGTTCAAACAGCCACAGAGAAAACAGAGAAGGAACATTAACAGAGACAGCTCCGGCTTTAAACTCTAGCACTAACAGTCCTGGGGCAATTTTATCTCTAGGAAAAAAAACCACCCTCTGCTCGTGGGTGTCTTGAAGCTCCCATCACAATGGCCAATGGCCCTGGGGTAAAGACACCCTGACATGGTGGTGGACCCCTCCACACAGGCTGTCCCTGCCAATCACGGGGTGTGGGAGACATTCTTCCTCTCTCTGCTTTCCTTCCTTGGAAAATCATCAACCTTTCTAATGAAATCACATTATAATGTTTTAATGAGACCCTGAGCTTAGTGTGGGCCAATTAAAGTACTTCTTCATCATGAATTTTGGATACTGGCTAAATATCTGTAACTAGGAACATTTGAAATATTTTTGAAAAGGGTTTATTTTGATTATATGTGTATGAGTGTTTTATATGTGTGCAGTGCCCTCAGAGACCAGAAAGGGGGTGTAGTCGGGTTCCCTGAAACTGGAGTTAATGAATTGTGACCTGCCATGAGGGCGCTGGGAATTGAACCAGGGTCCTCTGGAAGAGCAGCCAGGGTTCTTAACTGCTGAACCATCTCTCCCGCCCTCATGTGAGATAATTTTTTAAAGTATCCTGTGATCTGGAGAAAAGGACTGTCAATCTCCATCTCAAAATAGACTGCTCATAAACAGTTACTGGGCTGTTTTTCTTCTTGGGGTTTAAAAAAAAACCTTAAAATTTATTATTATTATTGTAATTGTGTGTTTGTGTGCACACAAACGATGTGTATATGTGTATGCATGCACCATAGCATATATATGAGGTCAGAGGACAATTCTGTGGGTTAGTTCTCTTCTTCCATCTTTACATGGGTCCCAGGGGTTGAACTCAGGAAGACAGGCTTGTGTGGCAAACACTCTACCAGTGAGGTCGTCTTGCCAGCCCCTCCCTTTGGGGTTTTGAAACAGATATTCACTTTGAAATGCAAGCTGGCCTGAAATCCACTCCACAGAAAAAAGTGCCTGCAAACCATGATCCCCTTGCCTTAGCTTCGCCAGCGCTGAGATCACAGGTGTGTGCCGCCATGTTCAACTTATAAATGGTGGTTGTTTTCCTGAGCCAGCATGGCTGACTATTCCTACGTGTGGTGACCTGCCAACACAGCCAAACATTTCCTCAGGCAACGTTTTGCCATTTATGAGGGGACATGCATTCTGCTGTATGCCCCCTGGGATGACTTCAGAATTTACATGACATGTAATAATTTACAAATGTCAGCCGTGTAGAAATAAGAGTCAGAAGCAAAGAGAGTCAGTGTGAACTCTGACCTCCTTCCTCTCGACAGTCAGCAAGGAGAAGCGATCACAGCGCCTGCTTTGGAAGGAGGCTGCTTTCAGCGGGCTCAGAGTAGGGCCTATTTCCTATTTCTCAGGGTCCTGCTTATTGCTTTCGAGCTCATACCACCAAAGCTATGCACGCTATTAGGGCAGATTTCCTTCACCAGTCAGAGGTCAGAGAAACACCCGCGTTCTTTTCATCAGCTCCCTTCATTCTTTGGCTGGAGAGTCCAAGCAAGAAGCTGGATGCTGCATTTACGATGCTGCATTCATTTGCTTTGCTTTCGACTGATTCTGAGCTTCTCGTGTTGTTCACCTTGGCTTCCACTAATTATAAGGAGTTTCCTAGAGAACAGCAGCTGGACGTCTATGCTGAAGTCCCGGGTGGTATCAAATCGATAGTCTTAGGTTTCCTTGGGAACGAGACATTCAGACACAAATGCATACACACGATATATGTGCATATACAGCAGTGCACCTGGAGGTCAAAGAGGTGAACATTGTTCCCTTTGAAAATACATTTTTGTGTTGTGTTGTGTGTGGTCAATGTACTTGTTACGTGGTTGGGTACACAGGTGAGTGTCGGTACATGCATGTGTGTGTATGTGTGCATGTGTACACATGGATGTAGAGGCCAAAGGCTGATATGCGGTATCTTTCCTCAATGGGTCTCTCCTTGTTTGAGACATGGACTCTTACTAAACCCGAAAGTCATCAATGCCGCTGTGCTGGCTGGCCACAGAACATCAGGGATCCACCTGACTCTTTCTCTCCAGCACTGGGTTCAGCCAGGTAATTATTCATAAGGATGGAATGATGTTTAAACTTTACTCTCAGCTTTTGGAACATGACTGCCAGTTAGAGCATCATCAGTGAGAGCTTTTCCTACAGGACAGGAGGGGAAGAACAGATGTTTATGGGCAAAGGGGCCAGAAATACTTCCCCAGAGCTGTGTGACTCTAAGAGAGAGAAGAGCCGAGCTTCGGAACCAGTCACCTTGGGTTCAGGTCTTGATTTTACCATTTACTTGTAGGTTAAATGACAAGATCTTAGGGTATTAATTACTTCATATGCCAATGGACTTTTCCTCTCTCTCTCTCTCTCTCTCTCTCTCTCTCTCTCTCTCTCTCTCTCCTTCCTTCTTCCTCCTTCCCTCCCTCCTCCTTGCCTTTCTTTTTTTTTGTAAATGTGAAAGGCAATAAGAGTAAGCTAGCCAGATGTGGTGGTGCACACCTTTAAACCCAGCACTTGGGAGGCAGAGGCAGGCAGAACTCTGTGAGTTAAAGGCTGTTCTGTTCTACAGAGTGAGATCCAGGACAGCCCAGAGCTATACAGTGAGACCCTGTCTAAAAAAAAAAAAAAAAAAAAGGAGTAAGCTCAAATTATTATATACATTGTATGTCGAATAAAGAAAACCATGCTTGTTCTTTCTTTCCAACGAGGCGGCCGAGTGGACGCCAACATGCAGATCTTTGTGAAGACCCTGACGGGCAAGACCATCGCTCTAGAGGTCGAGTCCAGGGACACCATGGAGAGTGTCGAGGCCAAGATCCAAGGCAAGGAAGGCATCCCACCAGACCAGCAGGGGCTGATATTTGCCGGCAAGCAGCTGGAGGATGGCCGCACCCTGTCAGACTACAACATCCAGAAAGAGTCCACCTTGCACCTGGTGCTGCGCCTGTGTGGTGGCATCATCAAGCCGTCCCTTTGTCAGCTCGCCCAGAAGTACAACTGTGACAAGATGATCTGCCGCAAGTGCTATGCACGCCTGCACCCCCGGGCGGTCAACTGCGGCCATACCAACAACCTGCGCCCCAAGAAGAAGGTCAAATAAAGCTGGGGCCGTACCTGGCCCACGACCCCGGGACCAAATAAAGTCCCCCTCCATCTACTGGAGTGGTTAAAAAACAAAAACAAAAACAAAACATATTTGATTTATAGTTGATGCCTAAAGCACTCTTTCCATTGCCCCTCAGGTTCATTCATGGTCATAAGGCACAGATGTTACAAAACATCTTCCTTCTCTATCCCACCAGTAATGAAAACTTATCTAGAGCATCTCATCAGGGTGCCAGATGCTCATGATTCTTTTACTTATCTCCTTTGATTTTGGAAGACCATGTAACCAGAAGCTGGACAGGCACTGTTATAGATTCCTCAAATCTTAAATGCCCAGGCCTTCTCCTATCTACAAAATGAAATGATCTGTAGAATAAATACATGATATCTAAAAATAGCTTTGAGTGATTTCAAAATAAAAAAAGGCACACAATGCATTTGGTTGCTAAGGGAAACCGATTCTGTTGCTTCAGAGTGAAGGTAAATTAAAACGGCTTGTCAGGGGCTGGAGAGATGTGGTTAAAAACATTAGCGGCTCTTGAAGAGGACTCAGATTCAATTTCTAGCACTAACATGGTGGCTCACAGCCATCTCTAATGCAAGTTTCAAGGGATCTGACTTCCTCCTATTCTGACCTCTGAGGGCATCCGGCATGCAAGTAATACACAGACATATATGCAGAAAAGTGCCAATATATAAAAAACAATGTTAAAAAACAAATTAAACAGCCTGTCACTTCAAGCAATTAGTTCTCTAGGACTGAGGTAAACCCATGTTTTAGAGATACCAGCGATCTCAGAATGTTTCAGTTGCTTCCAACTAGAGCCTGTGCTGGTCATTTACCCTGACCCACATCCTCAGATGAGCTTAGAAATATGAGGGTGAGGAGAACTATTTGATGCATACACACATACATACAATCAATGTATGAATTGCTCTTTTTTATTGGTTTGTTTTTTCAAGACAGGGTCTCACTATGCAGCTCTGACTGTCTTGGAGCTCACTGTGTAGACCAGGGTGGTCTCCAACTCAGAGATCCACCTGCCTCTGCCTCCTAATTGCTGGGGTTAAAGTATGTGCCACTATGTCTGGCTATGAATTGCTAATTTTTTACAGAAACCATAGTCACAATCAAGATACTCAATGTATCTGTCACTTTGTGTGTGTGGGGTTTTGGCTGCTGTGGTAATTAGGATATTATAACTGGTAGGGCCTGGGGCACCCAGTCCTACACAGAGTTATCTAACCTAAAACAATGTCTCCTGTGAGAGACTCTGGGGCGAACTGTTGCAGGATATTTGATTACACTGTGTGAATATGTGTCTGTACTTTCTTACCGGCCTAAGGCACCTTCTGACTGGTTTAATAAAGAGCCAAATGGTTAATAGCTAGGCAGGAGAGGATAGGTGGGACTTCTGGGGAGAGATAGGAACTCTGGGAAGAATCTGAGAGGTGGGGATTCACCAGCGAGACGTGGACGAAGTTGGACATACAGTACTGAGGAGAGATAAGGAGCCACGTGACAGAATGCAGATTAATATAAATGGGTTAATTTTAGTTTTAAGAGCCAGTTGGAAACAAGCCTAAGCTAAGGCCAAACTTTCATAATTAATAAGAAGTCTCTGTGGAGCTGGTGGTCCAAAGAAAGTCCGATTATAGTGGTGCATATGCATGTATTCACACCCATTCATAAAACTAAATGCAATAAAAAAGTATACAGGAGAATGTGTGCACGTCATATGCAGGTTTATGCTACTTAAGGGACCTTAACACTGATGGCTTTTCTGATGCTTTCGGATGCAAGAACACACCCTCATGGGCACTGAGGGATGATGATTGTCATGGGCTTCCTTAACGCACCTGACTGATGAGGTCAAGCCCAACCACAAAATGACTCATTTTAGATACGTGTGTCTGTAAAGTCACTCCTCAGAGTCACAGAGACCAAGTAAGCATCCCCAAGGAAAATGTCTTTATCTGTAGTTCATTTTCTTTGAAAAACCCGTGAAGTTGTAGATACATTTCAACCGAACAATGATTGTCTTTTATAAGAGTGGAATCGCCTTTAATATTTTTACTTATTAGGGCGTAGCAGACACAATGTAGAGACACCTCAGGAATACAGTTCCATCACTGTTTTCCATTTCCACATGTATCTGTTTTAAAAAATATTTTTTATTACATTCATTTAGTGTGTGTGCGCATGTTTACGTATGCGCAAGCTCATGTGCACCCATATGCACACATGCATATGTTGGTGTGAGGGTAGGTCAGAGAACAACTTGTGAGAGACACTTTATCTTCCTACACTGTGAGTCTTAGGGACCAAACTCAGGGAGTCAGGCTTGGAGGTGAGTGCCTGACCCACCGAGCCATCTCTTCAGCCAATGTATTTGGTTCTAAACCATTTATGTTTTTTCTTCCCCAGACTGATAAATGTATGGATAACTTTGGTGGTTTCGCAAACATGGCATCAAAATAACAGCATTACCTCATGTTTTTCTGGAGGAAATTTAAGTCAAAGTCATCATGAAAGACAACTTATTGGCTTAATTCAGATGCAAGACCATTTGTGGTCCCTCCAGTCCATTCTTTGAGTAATTATTGATTTTTAAGAAGATTTGTTTTTTTGTGTGTGTATGAGTGTTTGCCTGTATGCATGTATGTGTATCATATGTATGCCTGGTGCCCTTGGAGGCCAGGAGAGGGTGTTGAATCCCTTGGGAATGGAGTTATAGATGGTTGTGAGCTGCCATGTGGGTACTGGGAACTGAACCCAGGTCCTCTGCAAAAGCAACCAGTGCTCTTAACCACTAAGCCCTTTGTGCAGTCCCAGCTCACTGTTAAATTAGGCATAACAAAACCTTGGCACCTGTGCTGCTCAATGGAAGCGCTCTCAAATCACGTGGCAGACTTTACTCTGAAATTTCTTTACCCTCACCCACCAAATCCCATGATCCTTCTGCACAAAGTCTTCCAGGCACCCATCACAACTAATCACAGCTGACCCATGGATGCCATTCACCATCTCCACAGGGGAAATGCAGGACATTCTTAAGCAATAACATGGTGGAGGCACAGGTCCCACCCACACACCCTCGAGTACATGCAGACATGCACATGGTAGGAAAGTCCCTCAACAGAAGGAAGTCACTGTGACGTTTCCTCAGAATGGCATCATTTCAAATTAAAATGATCTTACCTGGGTAGGAACACACTTTCCACCACATAAAAGTCTTGCATGAGGACATCGCGCTCGGGCTTGGAAGTGAGATTCCCCACTGTGTATCCTATTCCCAACTGAATAGCACCTTTAATAGCTGATGATGCAGTCTGCAGAGGAAACACAGGGTGCCATGTTAGCTTCGAGGGCCTTGTTCAGGGTTACAGGCAGCCGACTGGAGGGTGAGGCCACTTTCTCCTTCTTGTTCCCAAATGGCAGGAAACTGGAGTTTAGGAGAATTTATTCCAGATCCTTCTCTGTGTGTGACTTCTCATACTGTCTGTGGAATATCCCCCATAGGCTCATGCATTTGAACACTTGGCCTCAGCTCCTGTTTTGGGAGGATGTAGAACCTTTGGAAGATAGACCCTGACTGGTAGACCTATATGGTGATATTTTCTTTGTACCAAAATGTTATTTGTATGTTAATAAATAAAGTTGCCTGGGGGTCAGAGCTATTAGCAAGCCATAGGAAAGCAGGGCAGTGGTGGTGTACGTTTGTGATCATAGCACTTAGTAGATAGAGCTAGGTAAGTCTCTGTGTGTTCAGGGATACAGCCAGCATTGGATACACATGCCTTTAATCTCATTACCAACCATAGAACACCTGGAGGTCTATACAGATAGGCCGTAATGAGGCAGTCCTGTGGTTGGGTTTACAACCAATGAGAAGGCAGAACAGAGACTATATAAAGTCTTTAACACAGGAAGTACGGGCTCCTTCGGAGAGGTAGGACCACTGCAGGAGGAAGGGTAAGGTTTTGGCTCTTAGCTCTGACCTCTTGGCTTTCTTCTTTGCATTGGTTCTGTGTTTCTTATTTATACAACGGTTGGTTACATCTACAGACCTAGGTCATCGGGAGGCTCATATTCTGGCCCTGCTTCAGGTCTCTTTCTCTGTACCTATCTAGTTGTAGGTGAAGAGTTCCAGGATATGCGTCCAGTGCCACACACCAGTTCCTCCATTCCCTCACAGCCATGATGACTGAGTCCTCCAAAACCAGGAGCCATAATGAACTGTCCTATATTAAGTTGCGCAGGCCAGGCATTTTGGTCACCGTGAAGAAAAGTCGCTGACACACCATGAGATGATTTTTGTATGTATGACATCTTTCATACAAAATGTATCTATGGTTAAAAGGTTAAAATCTCTGCCTTCCTTTTACTAAGAACTTAGCAACTCCATGGAGCACTTTCAATAAGGAGCATTATAGTTTCTACCCAAAGATAAATGGTACAGTTGGATTTGTTAAAAAAAATTTTTGATTTTTTCCCCTATAACATACTTGTGGATCAATAAGAATATTTCCCTCCATAAGATAGAGCAAAAACATTGTTGGAGTTTTTGGTGTTCACACAGAATTTAAGTTTGAAAAATTGCCTACTGGTCTTGGCAATGATCTATAATTAATTTTTGTCATTAATCTGTGATAAAGGATATGACATTGATGTGTGACAAAAGATGAAGCATCAGGACACCAATATTTTCAATTTACTACTTTTCAAATATCTTAATAATGAAACAGAGATGCTGTTAAATTAGAGAAAAACTACTCTGTGTACCTGTACACACAAACATGTGTGCATGCATGTATATGTTGATAGGTTTTTCTTTTTTTGGCATGTGTGGTACTGGGAATTAAGCCCAGGATCTTAAAATCTATATCTATCAACAATAATAGAATAGAATAATTGAACTTAAGAAAGGTAGAATAGCTGGGCATGGTGGGGCTTTAACCCAAGCACTCTGGAAGCAGAGGCAGGTAGAGCTCTATGAGTTTGAGGCCAGGCTGGTCTACATATCATGTTCCATGATAGCTAGGGCTAGATAGAGAGACCCTTCTTAAAACAACAACAAAAGAAAAAAGAGAATTAGAATAAATTCTGTATATTTATGTATTTGTGTGTGTCTATGTAGCCCATGTGTGCATGTCATGGCCTGTGTGGGGGTCAGAAGACAAATTTCTTGGTGTTGATTCTCTCCTTCCAACTTGATTTTGAGGCAAAGTCTCTCTTTTTGTTTTCAATGCTGTGCTGCACATTCGAGCTCTGATTGAGTCTCCTGCCTCTGCCTCCCATCCCACCATAGCAATGCTGGGCCTATAGTCACACCTCCCACCCCGCCATACCAGCGCTGGGCCTGTAGTCACACCTCCCACCCCGCCATAGCAGTGCTGGGCCTGTAGTCACACCTCCCATCCTGCCATAGCAGTGCTAGGATTATAGTCACAAGTCTCTACATCTAGATTTTTTAAAACATGGGTTCCAGGGATTGAACTCAGGCCATCAGGTTTGGGTCTCTGACACATCTCACTGGCCCTAGAATACATTCTTTTGTGTGCATATGTTCCTGTTTGTGTGTGTGTGTGTGTGTGTGTGTGTGTGTGTGTGTGTGTGTGTGCAAGCGAGCACATGCCTGTGGAGGTCAGAGGTTGATGCTGAATGTCAACCTTGATTATTTCTCACCTTCACAGTTTTGAGACACTGATTCAGGAGAGAATCAACACCAAGAAAGTTGTTTTCTGACCCCCACACAGGGCATGGCATGCACACATGGGCATGTGCATACATAGACACACACAAATACATAAATATACAGAATTTATTCTATTTTCTTTTTTATTTTGTTATTGTTTTAAGAAGGGTCTCTCGGCAGGCAGTGGTGGAATTCACTGGTTCAGCTCCAGGGGTCCTCCCCACTCTAACTCTCTAAAGCTGGTGTGCAGAGTCTGGCTTTTGATGTGGGGGCCAGGGATCTGAACTCAGGTCCCTGGGCTTGTGCGGTAGACACTTTATCTACAGAGCTGTTTCCCCAGCACCTCGACATTGTTCTTAAGGGTTAGCATGTTTTACTTTGTATGTCTGGCTAATGCAGTACCACAGGCCACAGCAGAAAACACTAAGTTAAATGAGTGATTCTTTTTGCGGGGA
>CABHPQ010001716.1:0-53256 GCA_902168405.1 Peromyscus aztecus
CCCCTCATGGCCACCTCCCTGAGATGACAAATTCTCTCTACCCTTTATTTCCTGTGTACCTCTAGTAGCCATCTGATCCATCATGTCTGTGGAGGATGGATGTTTTTCTTGTTTTCTCATTCTTTCTCTCTACCCACCCCAGAGACTAGTAGGGTACCTGGCAAAAAGTGCTTCTCCTTTAACTAATTGTAGTTTGGATGAATGAACCCTCATACCAGCTTATGAAGGGGGGCATCCTCAGCACTTCCTCTCCCATCTTTTACAAAGAACTGAGACGTATAGAGGGGAATTGATGTCCCCAAGGTCACAGAAAAGAAATGAGACTGAAGCCTGGGACAGCCCAACTCCACTGTCTTTTCCTGTGCTCTGTCAGCCTCCTAACACCAGGGCAAATTAATTCAGGGAATCCCATGTGAGGGGGCTGTGGGAGGTCACAGAACTTGGCCTGGAACCAGGGAAGACATCTCAGAGACTCAAGAGCAATGTCCAAGCCTAAATATTGAAAGCAGGCTGTGTACGAAAATTAAGCATGTAGACAGACCCTGAGCTAACCTTTGGAGGGTCAAATACCAGCCTCGCCACTGATCAGCAGGACCTCTGTACCACTCTTAAAAGCGTGTATACAATGTTTGTCCAAACCCCTCCCTTTATATCCAGATGAAGCTCGGTGACTATGTTGTAATCAGTAGAACACGGGGGGGGGGGGGGGGTGGGGGCGAGGAGGGGGTTGCAGCATATAGAACTTCTGCAGGTGGGTCAATAAGGTCTTGCTGCTTCTTCCTGGCTTGCTCAGGTTCCACACCTTGGGAGAAGCCAGCCTCTGCCCAAGATGCCTAGCTATGTGAGGACTCCATGCTAGATGCCATGAGATAGCCCCAAGGAGCTGCCAGCTATCAGACAGCCTGGACTACTGGTCGTGTGAGAAAGCCATCCTGAGGCCTATCCTGGATGGAGCTTGATGGGGCCACAGCTGACACCTGCTGGCACCCAAGTGAGAGACACTGAGTATTTGCTGCCCCACTGAACCCTTCCCGAACACATGTCTGTCTAGAGATCATATTCATGCCACAGTGGAACAGTGACTTTGAGCAAGTGAATTAACCCATCTGGGCTTTGGTCTCTCCAACGGTAACAGAGACGGTGCCTCACAGAGTGGGTATCACCATTAAGTGAGTTCCTCAGCCTGGAGCTCTGAAAACACTACAGATACAGCATGTGCTCTGTAAGCGTGAGCTTATACTCTAAGGTCCACACAACTCCACCTGTCAGAGCAAAGGGGACCCGAAATACCACCAAATGGCTCATCCTGGGGAGAGGGAAACTGAGGCTCGGGAAGCGTCATATGGCACACGTGGGCAGAGCTGTTGAAAAACAGACCTTTTGTCTTGGACCTGCGCTGGTTCATCATGATCCAGGTCACCCGGTCAGCTGGCAAGAGTCTGGGGGCTCCTGATGAGGGGCACAGATGAAGCTGACTGTGGAGAGGAAGAAAGGCAGCTCTGAAGGACCTAGTCCGGGGGCCAGTGAAATGGCTCAGAGTGCAAAGGTGACTGCCACCACATCTGACCATCTGGGTTTGATCCCTGAGACCCACCTGGTAAAAGGAAAGAGCCCCTATCCTTGGTTTCTAAGAATAAGTTGAAGATGCACACACCCCTCCCCTGACCATGTGCACAAATTGATCTCTGTTTTGTGTTTTTGATGCAGTGTCTCGCTGTGTAGCTCCAGCTGTCCTGGGACTCACTCTGTAGACCAGGCTGGCCTTGAACTCATAGAGACCCGCCTGCCTCTGCCTCCCAAATACCGGGATTAAAGGTGTGCGCCATTATACCTGGCTCCAATGTTTTTTGTTTTTTTGTTTTTTGTTTTTGTTTTTGTTTTTTTAAAGAAAAGAAAGCCTAGTCAGTCTTTGGTGTGATTTCTCCTTTCAGGGTTAGCTCGTGACTAATAGTCCAGGAACAGGGTTTGGGCTTAAAAGCCTAAGTCTTTGATCCCTTATAAATATGCCGTTTCCCCATGGGAAATCTCATTGACTGGCCTCTTGGACCTGAGTGTGAGTGAGGTTTGAGGAACAAGTCTGAGAGTGAGGGGAGTCTTGAGATTGTGGATGGGGACTAGCAGGTGTGGACCCAGGAGAAAAGCACTATGGGAAACCACAGGCAAGCTTCCACTTTGAGACCAGTAAAATGCAGAATGCCACAGCCCCAGCAGGTGGAATGGAGCTGAAGAAGCATTGTCTGGTGAACTTAAGTACCCCTCCTTACTTTGGATATGTAGTCTCGGACAAGTCCTTTGGGAATTCTCCAATAAGAAATAAAGACAAGGAGTCTGGGGACGGCTCCACTGGGTTGGTAAAGTGCTTGCCGTACAAGCGTGAGAACCTGGGTTCAGATCCCCCCCAGACATGTGCCTATAATCTCGGTACTGGAGCGGTGAAGACAAGAGGATTTCAGAGGCTCACTGACCAGTCAGGCTAGCCAGATTGGAGAGCTCCAGGTTCAGTGACAGAACCTGTCTCAAAAACTAAGGTGGAGAATGACTGGAGAAGACAGCCAAGGTCAATCTCTGGTCTCCACATCCACATGCATCAGCACACATATACAGGTGTACACACAGATGTACACACACACACACACACACACACACACACACCAGAGCGAAATCAGTTGTCTAGAGTAGACATGACATTTACTAAGTGTTCACTGAATGGAAGTTCTGAGTTACTAATTCATATGAGTCAGTATGAAGAGCTCGTAAAACAGGGGTGAATAAAATGGGCCTGGCCTCTGCCTTTGTGGGGTTTACAGTACGCCAATGATTACTGACATTATGTAATAGTTTGATTGTGATGCATTTAATCACAACTGTGATGAAAGGTATATAGCACATCTCTCTTTTATAGTATTGTGGGGACTAGGGGGTGGGCAGACTATAAGTCTGACAAGGGTTCAAGAAGCCTGCCCTGGGGAAGTGATATTCAATCTGGGGGTGTTACCTACTAGTAGTCTGGCACTGTTTTGGACCCCAAAAAAATAAAGAAAACAAAGTCAGTGGCCTTAGCTCTACAGTTTTTTGTGTGCATGGGTGTTTCGCTTGCAAGTATGTCTGTGGACCACATGCATGCAGGGTGTCCACAGAGGTCAGAAGAGGGCATTTAATACCCTGCAACTGGAGTTATAGGCAGTTGTGAGCTGCCATGTGGGCGCTGGGAACTGAACCCAGGTCCTCTGGTAGAGCAACCAGTGCTCTTAAGCACTGAGTATCTCTTCAGCCCTGCTCCATTTTAAAACAATCCTAGGGCTGCTCTGAGGGTGAGGTGAATTGGAGTGAATGCAGAAGGAACCCCTTCCCCTCTTCTTAGCAGCTAAGAACCAAATGCCATTGGCTGTTCTCTGCTTTCTCAACAAAGGCAGACAGCTGAGACAGAACGTCCCTCTGACAGGTGACATGGGAGACCATATGGAAGGATGTAGTCAAGACTTGTATGGGAGACAACAAGGGCCCAGGCCAGGAGACTGTATAAACAGAAATAGGTGGTGTATTAATTTAGGTAAGGGATGAAGACATGGCCGAATTTCTGAATGTCCAGAGACAAAAAGGACATGTGGGTGGAGTCCCTCTTCTTCATGCCCCTTTGCCCTAAGCTGAGGGAAGAAGCCCTTATATTCTACATGATTCACAAAATCCAGTAAATGGCTTTGGCCTAGGGAAAATGAGAGAGGGCTGCAAGGCAGCTAAGCCCAACGTGGGTCTGTGTGCAGCTAGCTAGGTCAGCAAGAACAAGACGGACTCTGTCTCTGCTCTGCCTGCTGGGGTAGAAGTGTGTGTGCGTGTGCCTGTGTGCCTGTGTGTGCATGTGTGTGTATGTGTGTGTGTGAGAGAGAGAGTGATCTCTGCTTATGTGTGCAAACCTATGTCCTCATCTGTGCAGCAATGACCTTGTCTCTGAGTATGTCCTTGCAAGGTTTGTACCCTTGTGCTAAGCCTATCCAGTCTGGCTTTAAACACAATGTACACCCTGGTACTTGTATGTACTCTGCGTGTGTATGTGTGTGTGTGTGTGTGTGTGTGTGTGTGTGAGAGAGAGAGAGAGAGAGAGAGAGAGAGAGAGAGAGAGAGAGAGAGAATCTGAGGGCACATATTCCACGAATCCTGGTCTTTGTGTGGTTCTGTGTCTCCTTGAGTGTCTCCTGATGGCGTGTCCTTTTCGATGTCTGCCTGTCTCTAAGTGTATCAGTGTCTGTGTGGGTGTAACTGACTGGGTTGGCTATATTTATGTACAGTGTAAGATTTCTGTTCTTGTCTCTCTGCATCCTGGTTGATGTAAGTGTATCTTAACTATGTATGAATGCTGTTGTATGTGACCTTGACCATGGAGACTGATAGCTGGAGAGGGAATACTTGTATTATCTTGGGTAAATATCTGCCTTCGAGATGTCTAAAATATAACTTAAAGATGTTTAGAAGGCAGATATTAAGGACTTTTATAAACTCAAATTCTAACTACTTATCTGCTAATTTATTTTTTCATCCATCCATTCAGCCATGCATCCATCCATCCAACTACAATGACAGTTAGTTACTTTGTAATTATCTCTCAGGTAAATTACTAAACTCAGTGCCTCAGTTTTCTTATCTATAAAATGGAGTTGGTGGGGCTGGAGAGATGGCTTAGCAAGAAGAGCACTGGCTGCTCTCTTCCAGAGGACCCAGTTCAATTCCCAACACCCACACAGTGGTTCACAATCTCCCTTAACTCCAATTCTAAGGGATCCGATGCCCTCTTCTGACCTCCAAGGGCACCAGGCACATGTGTAGTGTACAGACCTACATACGATAAAAACACTCATACACACAAAATAAAATAACATAAAATGAGGGTAACAAAGGCAGAGCTGTTTGATAGGGCTGGGGTACATGACAATACATATGAAACACTTAGTGTGCTGTATGCTCCCTGTCAGCGCTCACCATATTTACGTTTTTGGTGTGTTTGTGTATGTTCCTGTGGGTATGTGCACATGTGGAGGCCAGAGGCTGATGTCCAGCATCTTCTTGGATCACTTTCCATCTTAGTTTTTGAGACAGTCTCTCCCTAAACTTGGACTTATATATTTGACTAGGATGGCTGACAATGAGCTTCAAGGATCTGTCTGTCTCCACCCTACACCCAGTACTGGGGTTGCAGCCAGGCTGCTGTATCTGTCCCTTCACGTGGGTGCTCAGGATCAGAACTCAGATCCTCATGATTATGCTTTACCAGCTAAACTATCTCCCCAGCCCCTATACTAACCATTGTTACCACGTTGTTGTGGTTAGGACATTTTAGCAAATCTTCAGCAGTTCACTAAATGCCACCTCTGAGCTAGAAGTTGGTCAGGTCACCACCCTCAGTGTGACCTTGGATAACTACCTCCTTGAGGAGATTCCAGATGCACCTGTACTTTCAAATGCATCAAGAGCTACGCAGCCACACAGCAGCCTAGAGGATTCTCCAAAGCCTCAGTGTTGTACAATAATCTTTTTGTACACTGTGAAGATGTGTCACTCTGATTGGTTTAATAAAAACTGGACAATAGCTAGGCAGGATTTCTGGGCAGAGAGGATGCTGGGAAGAAGAAGGCACAGATGTCATGAGATGCAGAGTGAGCAGGATGGGCACTATGGAGATGAGGTAATAAAGCCATGAGGCAGAAAGTAAATTAATAGAAATACGTTAATTTAAGTTACAAGAGCTAGTTAGAAACAAGCCTAAGCTATCGGCCAAGGTTTCATAATTAATAATAAGTCTTCATGTCATGGTTTGGGAGCTGGCTAATGGAACAAAGAAAGACTCACAGCACCCCAGACTGGCAAGGACCATTTAGAATCGTTTAGACAGTCAGGCAGAGTATGGACAAAGCCAGGCCCATTCTACTGCAGGACTCCATCCGCAGCCTCCAGCTGCCTCCTTCCTAACACCTCCAGTCTCTGTTCTCCAGCATCCTGAGAAGCCACAGGCAAGGACATAGATTCTTCTTGTCTCCAATGCTGGACTCATCACTGTCTATTTGATGGAGTCGGACTTTACTGCAGACTTGATGGTTCTGGTGCACAAAGCAAAGCTCCACTTGGTATAGCACCCCCCCCCCAAAAGGATGGCCACTGTGCTCAAGCTATCTTCAACCGACACACACACTGGAGCACACATGTGCTCAAACATACATTTGCACACATGCATACACCCTCAAAACTATGCCACACAGACTCGCTAAGTGGAGGAAAGGCCTAGGCCCAGAGAGGGGAGGAGTCTGTCCTTTTGTGCACTCCTGTGTGACTTTAGGCTATGTTCAGTCATATATCATCTGAATCTTAGTTTCCTTGTGTGAACAATATGTCCATAGACCTCATTCTGTGGTGTCAAGACTAACTGAGTTCATAAATATAAAAGTTTTAAGAATTATGGAAAAATTTGGAAAAGAAAATTTGTAACCTAGGAAAAGTCATAAGGAAACATGGAGATGTGGGGATAGGGAAATAAGGAGGAATAATGAATGAGCTGATCACCACACGAGGTGGCTCAAAAAGTTGAATTCTCTTAATATAGAAACAGCTCTTACAAAACAATATTAAAAGGCCTTGGCAACCAGGTGTGGTGGTACACACCTGTCATCCTAGCACTCAAGAGCCTGAGGCAGTAGAAGTATGAGTTTTAAAACCAGCCTGAGGTACACCCTCCCCCCCAAGTCGCTCTTCAGTGAGGGATGGGGCCTATGAATCATCTACTTCATCTGTGCAGAATTTCAACCGGATTGATCTTGTACAGGTTTTGGGAAGATAACCCTCACTGCTGTGAGTCTGTGAGATGGGGGATCATATTTCATTGAACACATGAATGAAATTCTCAAGCATAAAGAAAAGAATTTGAAGCTGGGGGTGGTGGCACATGCCTTTAATCTAGCACTTGGGAGGCAGAGCCAGGCCAGCCTGGTCTACAGAGCGAGATCCTGTCTCAGAAAAAAAAAAAAAAGGAAGAAAGAAAAGAAAAGAAATTTTTAATGTTCTTGCTTACTTTGGGAAATGAAGAAAGGTCTAGAAAAGGTTGATTATCATTACAGTTAATGACATGCCTGTGTTCATTTAAAAAAAAAAAGAAAAAAGTGAGGCATGTTTTTTAAAAACATCTATTCGTTGACAATTCCATGCATGTATGAAATGTATTTGGGTCATTTCATCCCCATGCCCTCTGTCACCCCTCCCCTGCCCCTGCTGAACTAACCTTCTTCCCAGTGAACCCCAATTCCCGCATCTTTTGTTGCTGCTGTTTCGTGATCTTCTGTGTTTGGTTAAGATTACTTGCCTCAGCGTGGGTTGGGTGTTGATGGGGCATGGGCAACTGACCAGTGGCTACATCACCGAAGAAAATGATTCCCCCTTCTCCAGCAACCATTCACTGCCAAGAGTTCCTCAGGGAGCAGGTCGGGGCCTCCCGAGCCCCTCCATCCTCCATGATGGACAGTTGAAGGGCCCAGTCTTGCTCAGGCCTTGTGCAGCTGGCCACTGCTGCTGTGAGTCCATGAGTGCAAAGGCCACACCATGTACAGTTGACAGCATTTCAGAGCCCCCCTCCCTGTCCTCGGCCGCTACATTCTTTCCGCCCTCTCTTCCACACTCTCCCGTGAGCTTTGGAGGGAGTGAAAGAGATGTCCCATGTAGGGCTAAGTACTCAATGTCGTTTAATCTCTGTATTTTGTGAGCGTTAACGGCTGCCCTCTGCAAGCAGAAACTCCTCTGACCCAGGCCGAGAGCAGCACTAATGGATTGCTAGCTCTTGTCTGGACTCCCTTGTACTCCGCCCTCACCACTGAGAGATCCTCTGCTCATTTCTGTCTTTCATTCTGAGAAAGAAGAAATTGCTGTATAACTAAGAGCAGCAAAATCGAACCAGTCACCCAATAACTTTGAAGACTAACTTATTAATATTTATCAAAATACTTAAATCTACACACCACTTACCTGAGCAATTCACCATTTAACACAGCGATCTTCCAGGAACTTATTCTGCATTCTACAGATATGCTTGCACATGTGTGCAAAGATAGTACATACACGAATGTTTCTGTGGGGCTGGAGAGATGGTTCAGCTGTGAAGAGCAGGTACTGCCCTTCCAGAGGACCAGAGTTTGTTTCCCAGCACATATTTTGGACAGCTCACAACCACACATGTGCACATACAGCTAGATGTCAGTGTCAGAAATGACTGAATAACTAAGGTACAAGTGCCGAGGTACGCGGTAGGTTCTTGCTATCTGTGACGTAAGCAATGTAAAGTGCAATGTCACAAGGAGTTGATGGCACTGGGAGCACATGCAGAGCTGACATCCTGGGATCATTCTATGGATGGGAACATGTTTCACTTCCCTTCTGGGAGTGAGAAAGTAGGCTAGGACCCTAGACCTTCCGTCTGTTATCTCCCAAGCCATTGCTCTTCTGCTGCGTCAGGAGAGGCCCCAGCTGGGTGGAGGAGGTCAGATCTTTTTTCCAGGGTCCAGAACTTTTGATGCCCCTCACCCCATAATGCATCTTTCTGAACCTGCCCTTTAAGAACTCCCCAAAACCAAGATACCCGGTGAGGCTGTGGTTTGACCCTGAAGATACCATTCTCTCCAGACCTTGACCTCACAATGTATTAGAAGGGAATGAGTAAGATGGTTGCTGGAGGCCCCCAGCTCTGACAGATCATTATGTCTTATTTAGTCTCCTTCCAGGTCTGTGACTGCTTCCCCAAGTTATACAGTGGCACAGGCAGCACCGGGTGGGACTGTCGGCTGCTCCCCTTCCTTGGCAGCTTGCATAGCACCTTCCAAAACCGTGAGAGCCACTCCTTAGGAAAAAGACTTTCAGGCCAATTTCAGCTCGATTTCTCCAATTTTGTGTCCGATGTGTGTGATATCTTCTGCAACGGGCTCTTACCTTCAAGTTCTAGAAGGCAGCCTAGAGCAATGGCAACACCCACAATGTTTTGGGAGACTCTTACATTCCTCTAACCTACCACTCCAGGAGAGGTCTCCATGCTTGACATGGGGTTTTGTTAGATTGTGCATGGTTGTTGGGAGAGGCACCATCATTCCACGTGGCATAATGCTTGTGTGTGTGTGTGTGTGTGTGTGTGTGTGTGTGTGTGTGTGTGTACATATATATGCCCACAAATGCATGTATTATATATGTTTTAGGTAAGTTTATAAAATAATGTCTCCCTGTGGCTTTTTTAAACATCCTTAGTGTTAATTATTTCTTCTCTTTTTTTCTCCTGTATTACCCTTTCTCCTCCTCTGTTTTAGTTAGGGTTTCTATTGCTTGAAAAGACACCATGCCCACAGCAACTCTATAAGGAAAACATTTAATTGGGGTGGCTCACTTACCGTTTCAGAGGTTCAGTCCATTGTCATCATGGCGGCGTGCAGGCAGACGTGGTGCTGGGGGAACAGCTGAGAGTGCTACATCCTGCAGGCAACAGGAAGTTGACTGACAGTCACACTGAGGGAAGCTTGAGTAAAAGAGACCTCAAAGCCCGCCCCCACAGTGACACACTTCCTCCGACAAGGCCACACCTACTTCAACAAGGCCACACCTCCTAGTAGTGCCACTCCCTCTGGGGGCCAGTTTCTTTCAAACTACCACATCCTCCCAATTAACCCATGCCTGTTATTCCCAGTACCCCTTTGTAGCACCTGTTGCCTGCTGTGCTGATACATTCACTACCGAGTACCGAAGAGAAATCTCACTGAGACTAGGAGCCCTGTCTGGGACACACAGAGTGAAGGAGGAGGAGGAGTGTGAACAGCGTAGGACGATGGCTTGAACACTGCTACCCTTCCTGCTACCTTCTCAGCCCCGTGATCTGGTGAAGAGAACGGCTAAGCTGGGGAAATAGAAAGTCATTTTCATCATATTACCCAGAGAACACTGCTGGAAATGTCACATTTCCTTCACCACTGTCACCTAACCTTTCTTTTCCTTTTGTCCATCAAGCATCCATGGACACATTTAATGACAGCATCCTACTAGGGTCTCGTGACCCATGGTTTTTTTTTTTTTTTCCACCATCTACCTTTTCCCACAGCAAGTACACCTCCCTGTCACTGTTTTAAATTATTGAATAATTCCATGTTATTGAGCTTACCTGTTATTGTTGGATTCTTAAATTATTTCTAGTCTTCTGCTCTCCCAACAACATTTTAAAAAATAGTCTTACTACAAAGGTTCTGACTGCCCCAGCAGAGCAACTGTGGGCAACTCAATGACTGTATTGAAGGTTTTCATAGGTAATGACGCATTTCCTTTGCTAATGTGAACCAACCTTCTCTCTCTCTGGGAGCGGATGACATTATTCCTCATGATGACTTTCAAAATTTAGCAGGTTGCTTTGTGACTTATTTTTTTTCTATCAGTAATGCCATGACTTGCTGCTTTTCATTCCCCACCACTGAGAAACACCCACACACTCTTGATCTATTAAATTCGTGAATTTAGACAATCCAGTCTAAAACCTTTATTTACACAGGTGTATCCATAAACAACATATAATATTACTTTGAAAGGCACGTGAGAGTGTGTGTGTGTGTGTGTGTGTGTGTGTGTGTGTGTGAGAGAGAGAGAGAGAGAGAGAGAGAGAGAGAGAGAGAGAACATGTAAGTATGTAAGTGCTGGTGTGTGCATGTGGGGGCCAGAGGTCCTCATTGAGTGTCTTCCTTGATCACTGTCCACTTTATTTTTTAAGTTTTGAAAAATTTACATTTGTTTATTCACTGTGTATGATGTGTTTGGGAGAGTGCAGGCACATCATGCCGTGGCACATGTGGGGACCAGAGGACAAGTTGTGGGGATCAGTCCTCTCCTTCCACCATGCAGGTCCCAGGAATCAAACTTGAATGGTTAGGCTTGGTAGCAAATGCTTGTACCCACTGAGCCATCTTGCCAGCTCTCCACCCTACTTTTGAGACCGGGCCTCCCAGCACTTAGAGCTAGCTGTTTCTGCTAGAGATGGCTGGCTAGTGAACTCCAAAATCAGCCTTTCTCTGCCACCCCCCAGTGCCAGGATTGCAGACACACGCCATCACACAGGGCTTTTCTCATGTGTGTGCAGGGGACCGAACTCAGGTCCTCACACTTGCAGGCCCCGAAAAGGCATTTTTTTAAACCCCACATATGCTATCGCTATTACTATATATTTTATTCTATTGCTTTTTGTTCGATCAATGCCATTTTTAAGATCTATATTAATTTACATAACTCTAATGTATTCAGTTTAACTGCTATGTAACTTTTTCTTCACTATTGAAAGTTATTTTCAGACTGGTGTAATGTGTTGCCCTCACTTTGCTATCACAAACAACAGCATGTTGAACATCTTGATATCTGTATCTTTGTTTCTCTGTCTGAGACAAGCCTCTCTACACAGCCCTGCAGACCTGGAACTCACTGTATATATACCTGTCTCTTTAATTTTGCTAGAGTTTCTGTATAGAAATGAGACTGTTGGGAGGACAAGGACAGCAGTCACTTTCAAATTATTTTATTCAAAATTTGTATTGCAACCTTCAGTAAGGAATATATTTACATCATCACCTGGTAAGGCTACCTACACACACACACACACACACACACACACACACACACACATGAAATTTTCATGAAATAATCATCCTTATTCCATTATTGCAAGAAGAGTCTTATAATGTGTCTCATTTTGTTAGTTCAACTTCACGTTAATTGCAAAACACTAATTATTTCATGATATAGTAATGGGTTGTGTCACAGTGTGAGAAGGAATGGATGAGAATTAATTTGGTTTTACTGAATACTTTAAGGTAGCTCGTCAATACATGAATTTATAAGACATTAGATGCTCACCTCTCCACATCTCAGGGATCACCGTGACATCTGTCTTTTTCTCCAGTCTGAAGAATATTAGGTTATAGGTCATTTCTGTTTTCATTTTTCTTTCTCTGATTCCCAATAAGTTACATTTTTCTTTATATAATTATCCATTCTTTGAGTTTCTAGGAAATAAGTTTCCTGTTTTTGTGTATTAGGTCTTATTTTTTTCTCGATGCTTTATGGCTGAATTTATAATATCCTATAGATTTTAATCCTCGGTTATTGTTGAAAATATGTTATAAAATCATAAGCCAGCGAGATGACGCAGTGGGTAAAAGCGCATGTTGCCAAGACTGATAGACATTTGTTGAGTGCCCAGGGCCACATGGTAAAGGAAAGAACCAGCTCTGAGAGTTCTGCTCTGACTTCCACACCCATGCCGTGGCACACATACACACACACTCACTTATGCCATGGCACACATACACACACACACACACACACACACACACTCACCCATGCCATGGCACACATGCACACACACACACACACACACACACACACACACACACACACACACACATACACATAGAAAGTAAATAAATATGTAATAATTTTTTAAATGTTCTCCATCGGTCAGCCACTGGTTGACTTTGTGATGTCTTTTATTGTGCAGAAAACAATTCTTTTCCTTATGATCTGGACTTTTTTCTGTTTTTGCGAGAGTATGTTGTTTATGAACTCCAGATCTTCGTGCCTCTGGACCACACACCTCCACACCCAACTTGGTTTGAACTTTTTGTATCTTATTTAAGAGATAGCTCCATAACCAATATCATAAAGATTTCCCTTTAAATTTTTGTTGTTTGTTAAATCATTTGTATTTGTTTCCATTCAGAACCACTTTCCCCTACACCATTAACACAACCCATTTCCACTACTGATTTCTCTTGCTGCTTCTTCACAGACCAAACATCCATCCATGAGTGTAGTTCTTTGGCCCCATTGGTATGACTTTACATTAGATGCTCCAAGAACATGAAACAGCATCACGGTGTTCCTTAATATCTGGCAGAATGATAGTTTTCACCTTTGCTTCTCTCTATATATATATTTAATATGTAATATTATATATGTAATATATATATTTAGAATAGCTGTCTTAGCTGCCACTCATGCAACCCCTCCTGTCTCCTCGCTTCAAAACTGAATTAAATCTAGAGCCTCCTCCCTTTAGAGTCCTGACTAACCTGAACTTGAGATCCCCCTGCCTCTGTGTCTTCAGTGCTGGGACTGTAGCCTACACCACCCACCCAGCTTGGGCTCTACCACTGAGCTACATCCCCAGTTATCTTTCACGGAAAGTTTAGATTTAGTTAATACAATCGCTTTCCTCCTAATGCTAGAGACCATTCAAATGTCAGTGTTGAGCGCCATCACAACACTATTTCTTACATCTACAGGCATGGTAGTTTTTCATTTATTCCCTTATTCTATCTTATTTAAAGTTTTCTCTGGTGCTTAATACTCTCTAAGTGATTCCTTTTTTTTTCCCTCCTCCTCCTCGTATTCTTCTTCTTTTGGTTTTTCGAGACAGGCTTTCTCTGTGTAGCCCTGGCTGTCCCAGAACTCTCTCTGTAGACCAGGCTGGCCTTGAACTCAGAGCTTCACCTGCCTCTGCCTCCCCAGCGCTGGGACTAAAGGTGTGCGCCACCACACCCAGCTATCTACTCTTCTTTTCTCAGAATGCTTCTTTCCAAATAAATAAGTGGAAGTGTCTTCTTGGGACAATGACAGGTTTCAAGACACTGACTGTCCCAGATTATCTCATTGCCTAGCTGATTCCAAAGACCTCAGAAACGTGGATTCGACAAGGTCAAGGCAGAGCCAGGAAGACACTAGTCAGAAGGGCAGTTGCCAAGAATGTCAAGCTATGGCAGGTGTCAAGCACCTCTGGGCCTGGAAAACAACCTGAGAAATAAAATGAGAATTCAGAAGATCATATTGACCTGAATTCTTGCCAAGGTTATCACTGCACACATTTGAAGATAAAACTTTTAAGCACTGTGGGAGGAGACGATGTTGAGCTGCAACCTAAGGAAGGCGTGTGTGCATAACCGCAGGACTGGCTCCATTATTCCAGTTATGTGAACCTGGAGCCAGAGCTGAATGACTTTTAACGAAGAATGCTAAGTGCCATCCCAAGGCTTCTTCCTTCTTGGTTGTTTCTCATGCGCCACTCAGACTGTCCGCTAAATGGAACAAACATTTAAAGCGGAATGAGTCCCCACTGATCGGTCACTCTGGGCACCAGCCTATCTCAGGATAGCAAGGTCTGGGGTGGGCAGGATGATCATACAGCCCCGGTAAGAACAAACCAAAGGCCTCAGGAAATCATGTAGAACACCACGGCAGGAACTTGAGACCAAGGTCAAACCCCATCACAGGAACAGGCCATGCCGAGTAGAACAGACTGCTTTAATTGGGTAACGGTCCAGTCAGTGGGACATCAGCACACATCCCAACAGGGAAAAAGTGGGAGGAGACCTAATCATCGAACAAACAACCAGTGTGAAGAATGAAAGCCTGTGACTGCACCGGAAAGCTAAACAACAGTGAGGGAAAGTCTCCTGGCTGGTTGGCAAGGGTTGGGTTCCCCCCTCCCCTCTCCTCCTCTCTCTTCCCTCTCCCTCCTCATTTCTTTCTTCCTAGATATTCACTGTTGAGAAAATGGTAAGGGCACTTCCAAGTGCAGCTGGTAGTTCTATGAGTTGGCACAGCTTTTCTGGAGGGCAATTTGGCAGACTATTAAAAAAAAAATCCTGAAGACAAGCGCTCTTTTTGATCCAGCCATCTGACTTCTAGGAATTTTTCCTAAGGAAATAATTAGAAGTGAATACAAAGATGAATAATAGTGGCTTAACATTTATGGAGTTTCGCTCCCCACCATCCAATATGTCAGCCCTTTGCTCTTAACTCTTTCAGCCCTTTGAGCAGCAAATGATATGACAGGTACTGTCAGGCCTGTGTCCATGTGTGGAAACTGAGATGGAGAAGAAATAAATGGGGACACTGAGACCATGATGGTGTAAATTGCTAAATTCAGGAGCTGGCCAGAAACAGGCTGGGACTTGAACCCTGGTCTCTTTAATCCCTAAACTGGAAACCTCGTGTTCTGGATCAAGTTCTTGTCCTGTTTTCTGGAACACTGAACTAAAAAGATGCTGCACACAGTCCTGCTTAAAATAGTAGCCAATCAGAAACGAGCATGATGTGCAAGAACCAGGGATGGTTAGATAAATGGTGTTGAGTCGTTTATTAAAATGCACAATTTTGAAAAATAAGATTTGAGGCTAGGAATGTAGCTCAGTGGTAGAGTGCTTGCCTGGAATATGTGAGACCCTGGGCTGGATCCCAACCATTGCAAAATAAAATATCTTGAAGGAATAATGACTGTAGAAATATTCCTTAATTACTAAGTAAAAGATGATGTGAAACACCTGCATCCTATTTTAATTTTTGTGTGTATTTGTGTGTGTGTGTGTGTGTGATGAACATGTATGTATGGACGTCCATGCGTGTCAGAAGACAGCGTTGAGTGTAGTTCTTTGGGAGCACCATCCCCCTTATTTTCAGACAGGGACTCGACAGTTAGGCAAGGTTGGCTGGCTGGGCAGCAAGCCAGGGCCTTGCCGATCTGTCTTCCCGTGCTGGGAACACAAGCACATACTACCACGTGCAGCTTGGCTTTTTCAGGGGCCGGGCGCTGCCGAGAGAGTTCTGGGTCTTTGTGCTTGCAAAACAAATACTTTACTGGGCCGTCTCCCCAGTCCCAGCCCCAACCCCATTCTCACTTTTTAAAGATTTATTTTGAATTATGTGTAGGTAGGTGTGTAACAACATGTAGGTATGCACACATGAGTGTGGATGCCAATGTATCCCCTATAGCTGGAGTTATAGACAGTTGTGAACCACCTGATGTGGGTTTCTGAGAACCGAATTAAGGTCCCCCAGAAGAAGAGCAAGTGCTCTTAACTGCTGAGCCATCTCTCCAGTTCTCATTCTCATCTTTTAAATGCCTACATGTCATTTTTATCAAGTTCAAAAATTAGTGCCCGGTCAGTGGGTGTCAAGGCCGGAGGAGGGAAGATGTGGACCAGGAAGCCACTGGGGGCTTAAATATAATGAATCTCCAACCAGGTTGTCACCACATGGGTGTCTACACAGAACAAATTAACCCAGTTGTATAGTATTGTGTGCTTTATATAGGTTTACATAATTTATATCTCCCTAAAAAAAAAAAAAAGTGCCAGCCATGGTGAATCCTAAACATGAGGTAAATCACATTATCTTCTGTATACTAGTTGATATTGCCCTTTTCCTTTACAGTGAGTTGCATTGTTCCTATATTAGAAAAGGACAGCATCGGGTTCATGAGAACTGGGGTGGGGGTGGGGAGGTATGTACGTGAAAGCCAGTTGATCCTGGAACACTGGAAGTGGTCAGGTCTGTTCCAGGTCTTCAGCACTGTGTGAACTAAATGTCAGGGTCCAAGGCTAGAGAAAAAAAAGGAGAGAAGGCCAGCTCGGGCTGGCTTGGTAGGGAAAGCTGCAGGAGAGGCCCTGGGGATACTGGGATGGACATAAAGCAGCGTCCTTAGCACGCTCCCTCCGACATTTAAGTCCTGCTGCGCAGGTGCTGCGTAGAACCTTCCTGGCCAAGGAGACAACAGTGGTTCAGCTGCTGGTTGGATGGCTTGTTGCTCACTGGTGGTGACATCAGGCCTCCTGGGAGCCCTTGGCTGTCAATCAGAAGGCTTTTCGAGGCAGTGAGCCATCTCTGCTCCTCTCTCTTTTAAAGGGATAGTTTCTGCCTGGATGAGAGAGCCAGGCTTAGGTCACCTTGATGCTCTCTTTCTCTGAAGAGTCTGATTCCTGGGCAGTGGAGACACCAGAGAGAGAGGAGGGAAGTTATTAGCCATAATTCCCTAGAGCTGGTCTTTAACCATGGCACTGAAATACTGACAATGACGAGGAAGATAAAAGACAAAATATTTAGAAACAGCCAGGGATAGTGGTGCACCTGTAATCCCAGCACTGAAGAGCCTGAGGCAGAAGAATAGTGAGTTTGAGACTCTGAGATGCACAGGGAGACCCCACCTCAAAAAAATTAACAGGAAGCATGTAGAAAGCTTTAGCAGAGCTAGGAAATATCTTGGTGGGTAAAATGCTGGCTTCACAGGCCCGAGGACTGAAATTCAGATCCCCAGAATCCGTGTAAAAGCTGGGTAGATGTGACAGCTCACCTGCAATCTCTGGTGAGGACTGGACATCGCTGGCATGTTAGCGAGCTGGACTAACCAAATTAGCAAATTCCAGGTTCAATGGGAAACCCCACCTCAGTAAACTAAGGTGGAACATGATCACAGAAGACACACAGTGTCAACCTCTGGCCTCCACAGGAACAATGTGTGACATACGAGCAAACGCACAAGCATGCATACATCACTCTTGCACACAAAGCCTTGGTATCTAAGATTACTGGTAAATATTAAATATGATTAAATATAAAATGAGGCACTGCAACTGTGAGGATTAACAGTTCTCTATATATAATTTTATGTGTATTTGAGTGTTTCTGAATGAGTATACGTGCAACATGTGCATGCAGGAGCCCATAGAAGCCAGAACATGGCATCAAGTCCCCTGGAACTGGAGTTATGGACGGTTGGAAACCACGTAGGTGCTGGGAACCAAACATGGGTCCTCCAAACCATGTCTCCAGTCCCTGCGCATCTTCTTAAGTAATAACAATTTTAGAACCATCAAATATGTCTAATTTGGAAGAAAAATGTATTCCCTAGCCTCTACTACAGTTAGAGGTAGCATGTAATAGTCACAGTCAATGAGATCCAGACTAGGAATTTGTGGGAAACTTTCCTTTTCTGATATGATAATTTTCCCCATTATTCTGAGAAGAACAAGAACGCGATGGCTGGAGTTAGAATGTTGGTTTTGCAATCATGAGGAAAACTGAAGGAGAGCTGCAAGGAACCTGACATCCTCAAGGTACAGAAACAGCGTCCGTGTGTGCTGGCTGGTTTACATCAGCTTGATACAAGCTGGAGTCATCTGAAAGGAGGGAGCCTCAATGGAGAAAATGCCTCCATAAGATCCAGCTGTAAGACATTTTCTTAATCAGTGATTGATGGGGGAGCACCCAGCCCGTGTGGGCGGTGCCATCCCTGTGCGGCTGGTCCTGGGTTCTATAAGAAAGCAGGCTCAGCAAGCCATGATGAGCAAGCCAGTGAGCAGCACCCCTCTATGGCCTCTGCATCAACTCCTGCCTCCAGGTTCCTGACCTGTGTGAGTTCCTGTCCTGACTTCCTTCAGTGATGAACAGTGATGTGGAAGTGCAAGCCAGGCAAACCCTTTCCTCCCCAACTTACCTTTGGCCATGGTGTTTCACCACAGCAATAGAAACCCTGACAAAGACATCATGGGTGCCTAACTCATTCTTTGTTAGCTGTTTGTTTATCACTGGGTACTTGGGTTTTCTATTAGCCATGGCTAAAAGCAACCTTTAACTGACTCATTCAATGTAGTTAATACAGAATAGGAAGTCTGGAGACAGATGGGAAAAATACAGTACAACTGCACCAATGTTTTATTACAGGTAGTCACCACCTAAAACTGGAATGTATGGGTTAGGGGACATGAGGCCCTGGCTCTAATCCCCACAGCTAAGAGGAATAAAAGAGAAAGAGGAGAAGGGAGAAGACCTACGGTTAAAACGGTATCAGCTACAGCCTATTAATGTACTCTAGAAGTATACTGAAAGAGATGAGATCTCTCTGGGTGGGGGATACAGGTTTGTGGAGGCCAGAGTTAGATGTCTCCATCTATGGCTGTCCACATTATCATTCTGAGACAGGGACTCTCCTGCACCGAGAACTGACTGATGGATGCATTCCCAAGGTCTGCCTGTCTCCATACCTCACACCCTCTCACACCCTCATATCACATCCCCAGCCCCACCCTCACATTCCACTCCGAGCTTCCAAGCTAGGGTTACAGACGTGGAAAGGCTATGCCTGGAGTCTTTGTCGTTATCTATTTATTTATGTGTATGAGTATTTTGCTTGCATTTATGTTCTGCACCACGTATGTGCCTGGTGTCCATGGAGGCCAGAAAGGGACATCAGATCCCCTGGATCTGGAGTTGCATGCGGTTGTGAGCTGCCATGAAGGTGCTGGGAATCAAACCCAGGTCCTCTGGAAGAGCAGCCAGTGCTCTTAACAGCTGAGCCATCTCTCCAGCCCCGACACCAGACTTCTTAACATGGGTGCTGGGGATCCAAACTCAGGTCCTCAGGCTTGTGTGTAAACACGTTCCTGATGGAGCCATCTCCCCAGGGTCAGACTTTTTGTTTGATTTGCTTCTAAATTCTAATTTTTTAAACAAATGTGGATTTACAGAAAAGTTACAGAAGAAATAGGGTCCAAGCTTCCCACTTGTCCTTTATTCCACTTTCTCTGACGTTAACATCTTACATAAGCATGGTACATCTTTAAAACTTAAAAGATGGACACGGTGACTGGAAGTCTATTATTAACTACTCTACATATTTAATTCAGACTTTCTAATTTTTTCCAATGGTATCTTTTTCTCTTCCAGTTCCTTAATTAGAATATCATCCTGTGTGTAGCTGTCCATCTCCTTGGTCTCCTCTGGCCTATGAGCTTCTCAATTAACTTGGGTTTCAACCCTTCAACTTTTGAAGAGTAGCAGTTGGCTCTTTTCTAGAATGGCTCTAACTTTGGTGAGTCAGGTGTTGGGAAGGAGACTCCGTGGGAGCCACAAGCCCACCTCAACGCGTGACATGGGAGGATGCCCAGTACACACTAGGCCCTTCACTGGCCACATTTTTGTTCTCTCTCTATTCTTCCTGCTTTTCCATATAGTCTGGAGACTTCCACCAAGGTGGGGGTTCAATTTTTTTAATTGAGAGAAGGAAGTGATGTCAGGGCTTGGCTGGAGAGGGGAAAGGGAGATAAGTATAGCTGTACCATCAATGTTTAATCGGTCTGGAGACTGGCCAGGGAGCGGTGGAGATGACTTTGAGATTACGTGACTGCTGGCAGAGTGAAGGGTCAGGGCCTCCGGAGATATTTTTAAGACCACATTATTTTCTTTTTATCTTACCTCCCTGAGTGAGGGTGGGGCTACCCACTAGCTCTTTAGCTTCTAGCTGACTCCTAACTGCAGGAGTGAGTGGGGCGGGGCGGAGATAGCGAAGCACCATCACCGTCTCTACTGCAGGTACCTCTCCTTCTTTGCTGTGTCTCCACAGTTCTGCTAGAAAAATATGGCGACCCTCTCCTTTTCATAGGGAAACAGACTCCAAAAGGTAAATGATTTGCCCCAAACCAGATATATTTTGGTAATTGAGGATCCATTAGGCCAGATCTGGGAGGCTCAGCGAAGTCACTGTTTGAATTCAGGTGTCTGTGACATCAAACCTGTGCTGTTCCTCTCCCCCATCACACCACATGCTTCCACATCACACGGAGTCGTGAGGGATGCAGGAATCCAACCATGGGCCAGGAGAGTGAGTCTAGACCATTTCCCCACTCGAAGAGCCTTTATAGTGGCTTGGCCTCTTCACAGACCTGTTATGAATCCCTGGATTAGGAGGCCCCTAGCTACTGGAAATCTTAGAAGCTACCACCATCTACAATTAGAGAGACAAGGAGCCCCAGGAAGCTGGGACAGCTTCCCCTCACTCTTCTTGGCAGGACACCTCTGTGCAGGGAAACACACAGAAAGTGGGGTTAGGCCAGCGAGACGGCAGCGGCTCACCGTGTAAAAACACTTGCCATGCAAACCTAATGGTCCAACCGCTGAGCTCATTGTGGAAGGAGAGAACTGACATGTGAAAGTTGTCCTCCTCTGACACACGTGCCCCTGCACACACACACACACACACACACACACACACACACACACACACACCCTACATGCACAGTAATAATAATACTAAGTAAAATAAAGAAAAAGTGGGTGGGTGGAGAGAAAGACAGAGGGATGTAAAGATAACACTTGGCTTTTAGACTTCTCCTTCCACTTAGCCCAAAATCCAGGCCAAATTTTGCCCCTGTCGGGCTGGATTTTAACTTAAGAAGCAGCCTTACTCATCAAAGCTACTTCTCGTTCCGTTTTTGCAACTTGAAACTGACATATCCTGATGGACACCTTCTGCTTACTCCAGTTTCTCCTCTCCCAGGGTGTTACCATTCCTGTGGTCTTCTTCTGTCTGGGCCCCAGATCTGTCTCATGAGCACAGTCTCTGGTGTGAGAAAAACAAAAACAAACCCGAGGGATTGGAGCCCAGTCCAGCTGGATGGCCTTGGACAGACTTCAGCTCTTTGAGCTTGGTCCATGCAGTAAATGAGGACGGTATGATTACTGCAAGACAGACATAAGCATGAGACAGGGAGAGTGATGGCGTGGCCCAAATTTAGCTGAGCATTCACTATATGGTAGCCACAATTAATATTCAACTCTCTTTGCCAAATGCCTGTAATTGACTTGTTTTCCAATTCCGGGAGGCATCTGCTGGCTGAGGCCATTTTTTTTTCTATATGATTCATATACCACTGGAAGCCTCTAGAGAAGTCTTTCCAGAGCTAGGCTCTGTCTTAGCCTCTTAAGTGTAGTGAAGGACTAGAATCGTACAGTCTGGGCCCCGTTAGGTGTTGGTAACTATATATCAGAGATGGCATGCTCCTACAATGAGTTATTGAGTGATCTCTCGAAAAACACGATAGAGAGTTCCTTTTCTCACCATTGTGACGAAACACTCATTAGAAGCTTAAGGGAGGAAGACTTGGTTTTGCTCAGAGCCTGAGAGTTCAGTCCATTGTAGCAGGGAAGGGACAGCGTCAGGAGCGTCAGGAACGTCAGGAGTGCGAGGCAACTGGTCACATGGCATCCTTAGCCAGGAGATGAACGTCAGCAGAGAGAATGCTGGTGCTCAGCTCACTCTCTCCTTTTTCTTCAGTCTGGGTTTGCAGCCCAAGGTTGATGCCACCCACGTTTAGGATGGATCTTCCAACCTCAGTTAACTTAATCTAGAAACTCACTCACAGATGTGTACAAAGGTTTGTCTCCTGGTTGACTCTGGGTCCTGTCAAGTTGGTGATAAATAATCAGCAGAGGGAAGAGAAAAGTGGTGAAGGACCAAAGAGAAAACATGGTCAGCTGAGCCCCAATCCCACAGAGGGTTGCATGTCTACTAACCTCCACAGGGTTGTGCAGGCACAAGACAGGGAGCTACGAGGGGTGGGGAAGGACTCCTCAGCCCTACTCAGTCAATGTGCAGGCTGCCTTTGGGGATGGGAGTCACAAGAAAGCTCCACTGGCTGAGGGGAATTCTCAGAAGGGGACAGCTGGGACCTCTGATTACCAACAGTGACAGAAGCTGGGGGCCGGGCAAGGCCTGTGGGGAAGGCCATCAGGCCGAGGCCTTGATATGAGTCATCCTCTGCTGGTCACCACTCTGACGACCATCTTTATGGAAAAAGTGACAGAGACAGAGCTGTCAGATGTGCCGCTGCCGTTGGGAGTCTGTGGCACCACGGAGGTGGTGCCCAGGAAAATGACGATGACGATGGCTGTGTGCTGCTTACAGGTGGGAGTGAAGGTCACAAGTGCCCACGTCCCTGTTTCTTCAAGATTTGTCTCTTTCTCTTGTGCTTTGTGTTTCTTCAGTGGCCCTGGGGATCAGAACGACTTAACATTTCATCTTGTCAAGACAGGCAGATAAAAAACATGATGCAGAAAATGGAAATGCATTCATCCTGCCTGTGCAGACCTGCTGTGTGTATTTTTTTAAAATAATGCACACATTCCCAGGGCTGTCATTTATTCTATTTGCTACTATGTGTCATGGTTCACTGTGAACTATAGGGACGTGATGACTTCAGGCTCCTTAACATGTCAAACCTAGAGGTGGAGTTTAACATGGTAACATTGTTCAGGAAGCCCTGTAGTTGATGGCACGCATCTACCCCACGCAAGACACCAAACTATGGGTCTAGCTGCAGTGATTTGCTTGGGAGTATGAGAGCTGTGGACTGTACTTGTGGGTCAGCAGGTCAGCATGCTGATGGGGTATGTTTACAGTGTAGGCCACTGTGTGTCTATTCGTGTGCTCCAGGATCTCTGCTCCCTTCCCCTGTCCCTTCCAAAGTGATATAGTCAGGCAAGAGTCCAAGAACCCACCACTTTCAGACGCACTAGATCAGCTCTCTGCCCAGGAGCCATCCTGGGCACTTGTAAAGTTCATTTGTTCATGTAACTAACATACACCGAGCATCAGTGGATTGATGGGGAGCTGGACACTACAGATGGGGGAAGGGCGCAAAAATTCCTGCCCTCCCAGAGTTGCAGCCTAGTGAGTTTTAAAGATGACCCATTCTGGCCAGTGGTGGCGCACACCTTTAACCCCAGCACTCAGGAGGCAGAGGCAGGCGGATCTCTGTGAGATTGAGGCCAGCCTGGTCTACAGAGTGAGTTCCAGGACAGCCAAAGGTACACAGAGAAACCCTGTCTCAAAAGACAATAGATAAATAAGATCCATTCTGATCACAGGTGGAGAAACTGAGGTTTAATGAATCTAATAAAGGTCAGAGAGCAGAAAGGTCAGAGAGTAGAAAGGTCAGAGCTGAGGGTGTAACTGAGGTTAGCCTCATCCCCAAAGCCCCACATGTCAACAATTCCATACCGGGCAGTAGACAGTCTGTCTGCCTACATGCTTGCCTGTCTGTCTGTCCGTCTGTTTGTTTGCTTGTTTTATCACCCCCATCTCCTCCCTCCATTCTTCTGGTACTAGACTAATTAGTTGCTTTCAGAAAACCTCTCCACAATGCCATCTAGGAAGCGCCAGCTGCCTTCCTTCATTGAGGCTACACTGTTTGACAATGTTTCCATTTTCTAGATTTCCCAGAACTGGGGCTTCCGGTGAGCCCAGCTCTGTCCCCCAGCTTTGCTTACTATGCACCCGCCTCTGATTCTTCCATCAAGTGATATTTTCCTGCAGTTACGTGAACCCGGCTTCTGTTGCACATAATCCAGTACCAGGGCTAACAGAGTGATGCACCCTCCGAGTTCCAGTGTGGGCCCCAAGCACGTCTGGTGATCTCCTCACTCTTAGCACCGGCCTCATGCAAAGACCGAGGAAAGAGACCCCGTTTACCTGAGGCAGGCATTTTGCCAACACCCCTGCTCTCTAGCCTCTTCTTCAGACTAGAACCTTCCAAGAAATGCTTCCCCGTTCTGCATGAGGACCTCAGACAAGCAATGCTGCCCCTAAGCAGGAGTGGTGGCAGTCTGCCCTGGAGTTGAGCTTCCCTGCAAACACACAGGCGCAGCGTCCTGAGCTCTGTGTGGCAGGGAGGGTGCTAATGACTGCGCACTTGCTCATAGCCCAGCCAGGACAGGTGATAGCTCAGCAAGTTCAGGATCAGAGCCCCAGCCAACCCCTCCTCCCTTGTGTCTATTTTTGGGTCACCACAGGTACTTATTAATCCACATGCCAGGGCTATAGGTTGGAAAAGAGACATTTCTGGGATAATGTATCAGTCAGGATTGCACTGAGTGGCACGCAGCAGAAATCTGACCAAGGAGTAGCCTTCGCCTTTTCACCTAATGAGGCAGTCTGGGCAGGTGCAGAGGCTGAAAGAAATCCTGTAGGACAAAAGTTCCTTCTGCTGCTGCTGCTGTCCTTGGTCCTTAGGAGAGGGGCTCTCCTCCTCACAGTCACAAGATGGCTGCCTTACTTCCAGAATCTCCCTTACATTCCAGGCAGAAATAAAGGCAAAAGGAAAATGAAACTTTCCCTGGCCTGTGCTGGCTGAGAACTCAAACTGTTGTCCTTGTCAAGATGTCCTGTAGTACCTCCCTCCCCCAACCCCACCCCACAGAAGGAAGACTGGAGCTTCCCAGAGAGCCCCGGTCACAGTCCCATTTACATCTCTTTGTGCTATGAGGGCCTCTCAGCTCTTGCCTCCTTGAAGGAAAGAATTCAGTCAAAAGATAAGCAGTTTGAGCAGCAGTTTATTTAGAAACAAATATCCAAAAGACTGGAGTGGGCTACCCCAGGTGGCGAGCAGCCCAGGAGGTTCTGCAGTGTGGACATTTTTATGAATATTTATGAGGTGGGTGGTAGGCTTAGAGAGTAAGGTAAACTTTGTGCCATCCCAAATCATGGTGACATTGACCCAGGATCAGCAGCCTCAATGATGAGCATTAGACCACATTTTATTAACCTACACTTATGGGTGAGGAACCTCCATATATCTGTTAAAAAAAAATCTTTCATGGAGTTTGGACAGCATAGAACTCTCCATGGCTTCTAGATTTGTCTGGTCACCAGAGCTGAAGTGTGTTCAAAATGCCGCTACCCACACCCAGGACCTACCACACCCTTGAACATTCCTGTAACCTGGGTCCAGACCTTAGTGTTTTCCAAGTTTTTGATATGCCTGTACATCAGAATCCCAGCTCTCTGTCTCCTAAGCCAGAGCTGTGATACATGGGTTCTCAGTGCCAACAGAATGCCAATGTTGAAGACCCCAGAGTGGTTGAGGACACTTTTAATCCCAACACTCAGTAGGCAGGGGCAAGCAGATCTCTGTGAGTTCAAGGCCAGCCTAATCTCCAGTCCAACTAGAGCTATACAGTGAGACCAGAAGAAGAAGGAGGAGGAGGAAGGAGAGGAGGAGGAGGAGGAAGAAGAGGAGGAGGAAAAGGAAGAAGAAGAGGAAGAAAAAAAGAGGAAAAAGACCAGTGATGGAATTTGTCCATCAGAGATTTTGATGAAATTAGACCAGGGTGAGGTCTAATTTAATATTTTAAATTTCTATTATACTTTTAAGCTCCATTTTTTAAAAACAATTTTAAGTGTGTAGAGGGGTATGAGGGGTGTCTCTGCAATGATCCATGAGTAATGATCCAAGGGAGGCAAGAAGGTAGTTCAGTTCAACCCAACTCGGTAGATGGTATTGGTTCATACTTCAAGAGTCTTACCCCAAGTGGTTTATTTTAGGCATATTTAAGCACAGTACAATTTGGTAAGAATTTTCCTAGTGATAATTAACTCAATCCCATGTGCATAACAAAGCTTAAGACATGATTACATCAAAAGCCTTTGTAAAGTACACATGACAGCTTTTATAAAGGTGAGTTCTACAGAACAACTGAGAAAAACAAGCTCATGATAAGGGTCTAGGGGAGGATCCAGTGTGGTCTTGGCTACATAGCATAAAGGTCATCAGGCTATTAACCACATCCAGTCCCAGTCTTCTGGGTGGAGAAAAGGCTATGCATCTCTCCCTATAAAGAGACAACCCCATGTGTTTAACATTGCTGGTTCCCCTACTGCTTATCTGTGAGCACAAGAACCTCTCTGCCTTCCACATATGCGTGGGTACATGTGCATGTATGCCATGTCGTGCATATAGAGGTCACAGGACAACTTGGAAGAATTGGTTCTCTACTATGCAGGTTTCCAATACCAAATTCAGGTTGTCAACTTGGTAGCAAACACTCTTACCCACTGAGCCATCTGGCTGGCTCCTCGGCTCCAGAGACTTCCTGTGTAGTTCCACATACTACTTTATTTCCTTATTCCTTTGAGCACTGTCTTAGGATTTCTATTGCTGTGAAGAGACACCATGACCACGGCAACTCTTACAAAGGAAAACATTTCATTGTGGTGGCTCACTTATAGTTCAGACGTTTAGTCCATTATCGTCATGGTGGGATGTAGCAGTGTGAAGGCAGACATGGTGCTGGAGAAGTAGCTGAGAGTCCTCCATCTTACAGGCAACAGGAAGTGAACTGAGACACTGGATAGTATCTTGAGCATATATGAGACCTCAAAGCCCGCCTCCACAGTGACACACTTCCTCCAACAAGACCACACCTATTCTAACAAGGTCACACTTCCTAATAGTGCCACTCCTTTTAGGGGCCATTTTCTTTCAAACCACCACAAGCACATTTCAAATAGTTGACTCTTTTTTTTCTTGGGATTTGTTTTTTGTTTTTTGTTTTTATTTTTGTTTTTTGTTTTGAGACAGGGTTTCTCTATGTAGCCTTGGTTGTCCTGAAACTCACTCTATAGACCAGGCTGGCCTTGAATTCACAGAGATCCACCTGCCTCTGCCTCCTGAGAGCTGGGATTAAAGTTTTCCACCACCGCCTGGTTTAAGATAGTTGGTTTGAAGTCTTGGGGCCAAAGACTGTGCTTCCTCAGAGACAGGTCCTGTCACCTTATTTTGTTTCTGTGGAGGCTCTTGCTGCATTTCCTTGTCTGCCTGATGATCTTAAGGCTACATGTATGTGTGCATGTGTGTCTTTCTGCTACAACTGAACAACTGAGGCTGGCAAAGTTGCTCAGTGGCTAAAGGCACCTGTCTTTAAGCTTGGTGACCTGATTTGGATCCCTAGGACCCGCATGGTGGAAGGAAAGAACCAAACTCCTGCAAATTGACCTCTGACTTCCACACATGTGCTGTGGTGCATCAGCATACATATAAACACACACAAAATGAGTAAATAACTGCAATAAAAGTTTGAAACAATTTATTGATTATGGAAGCTGCAGTCATATTTGTTTAGTGATTCTTATAACATTTTTAGGGGGGGAAGGACTATATTCCTAGGACCAGGCATGATGGTGCATGCCTGTAATTCAAGTCCTAGGGAGGCTGGGGCTAGGGGATCTAGAGTTAGAGGTCACTATGAACTATGCAGTGAGGAAGAGAGAGAGAGAGAGAGAGAGAGAAGAAAAGAAAAGAAAAGAAAAGAAAAGAAAAGAAAAGAAAAGAAAAAAGAAAAGAAAAGGAAAAGAAAAGAAGAGAAAAGAAAAGAAAAGAAAAGAAAAGAAAAGGACTGTAGTCTGTTCCTTTGGCTTTTGTTCAACTAGAGTTCTTACAGAGGCATCCCTGAATAGAAGAAGTCAAAATAAATAAATGAGACAGCACAACACACCCCCTTGGTCTTTGCACACAGGCCTGTGCTGATGTTCTCCTTCAGCACTAAACGGGCTATCCAGAACTCCGTCTCAGCTTTCAGTTCCAAGGAGCTGTGTTTTAGTTGTGTTTTCGTGGTTTGTCATCCACTTAGGTGCTGTGACCCTGTGACCTGTCAACGGTTTTCTGGAGTTCTGACAATGCTGGTTCTGATGGTCCTCACTGTTTCTGTGGAGGAGTATGAGAGCCACTTGCTCCTATAGACACGGGCCTGTGTGACGCTTCCCTCGTCTCTGTCATGGATAGTGAGATTGGCACCTGCTACCAGGGGAGCATAATTCTGTGACAGTCTGACTCTTGGGACTTAGAGGTGAATTAAGTGCTGGATCTGACCCCGTGGAATCTTCTTTTGGGGTCTTCTATTTGAATCTTGTCATTTTCTCCAGTTCCTGTACGCTGAACAGGACGACAGTTCACCCTCAGTGTGAATCACTCCTGTTCCTCTTCATGGCTGTACACATGGGCCCCATGGAGACACCTAGTGGTGAGTTGCTGTCCTTGGACTTAGTGAAATGATCTGTCAATTGCTCCCATAAAACACATAAAATGCAAGAATCCAGATTGCTGCCTCTGACTGGGACGATTCAGTGGAAGCTGGACCTTAGTGTATGGACTGGATGCACTTGAGTTGTGAATTCTCTATAGTTATCAAGGCTGCCAGCTTACAGGTAAAAACAGCGGAGGAAGGGGAGGCTGCTCATCCTGGCTACACAGCAGGATTTGCCACTCTCTGAGATGACATCCTTAGAGATGAAGTTTTGTTTTGTTTTGTTTTGTTTTGGCTTTAGTTATTTGCCTCTCAGGTCTCTTTCCTGTGCATTGAGAATAATTAATAATAATAGTAGTAGTGGTGTAGTAGTAGTAGTAATAGCCTTCTTGGGTTCCTATTATTCATTTGAAAGGTCAACACAATGTACTGATTAATTACAAAATTAAAAAATAATTATAACAAATGTACAGTTTGGGAGCTGAAAAGATGGCTCAGCCGGGCAGTGGTGGCGCACGCCTTTAATCCCAGCACTCGGGAGGCAGAGCCAGGCGGATCTTTGTGAGTTCGAGGCCAGCCTGGACTACAGAGTGAGTTCCAGGAAAGGTGCAAAGCTACACAGAGAAACCCTGACTCGAAAAACCAAAAAAAAAAAAAAAAAAAAAAAGATGGCTCAGAGGGTAAGAACGTTTGTTGAGCAAGCATGAGGACCTGAGTCCTCACCCCAGCACTCAGGTAGCTGAAGTGTGACCACAGATGCCTGCAGCCCTAGTGCTGGGGCAGAGTTGGGTGGAGACAGGAGGGTTGCTGGCAGCTTGCTGACTCCCAGCCCAGCTCCATATCCAGTGAGAGACTCTGTCTCGAGAGAATAATGCACAGAGTGACTGGGAAGGACACCTGATGGCCTCCTCTAGCCTACACATGTGTGTGCACAGGCATATACATACCCTCACACACTTGTAACCACACACACACATATACACACATGCACATACACACACACACACCACATTTTTTTAAAAAGTAGATTACAGTTTGACCCTGCTTGTTTGAAGTTATTTATGTATGTATCCTTATACACACATTTGTCTGTGTATAGGTTTAAATGTACATGTGTATGTTTATTTATATAAGCACAGGATATGCTGCCTAGAATGAAGTTCACCCCATTTGTAATGAGTTGTGGGTGACTGCTCTCCTCTTTGTGTTCCTCTAACTGGTTTATGATGCACACATATTATTTTACAAAAGAAAGCTGAGTTTGGGGGCCGGGGAGGGGCTTATGGGATATATGTGTTCATCTTTCCTCCCTCCAAATGTCCTATAGCCTATGGAAGCCAAGAAAAGTATTTCAAAGTTCTAATGAAGGTTATTAAAATAACAGTAGCTGCACCTTGGAATTAAGAAATTCAGAGTCGGGCGGTGGTGGCACACACCTTTAATCCCAGCACTCGGGAGGCAGAGGCAGGCGGATCTCTGTGAGTTCGAGGCCAGCCTGGTCTACAGAGCGAGATCCAGGAATGGCGCAAAGCTACACAGAGAAACCCTGTCTCGAAAAACCAAAAGAAAAAAAAAAAGAAATTCAGAATCTGCCACATGGGGTGTTCGTTGATCATCCTCTTGACTTCCCATGCATGACTAGCTCTAGAGACAATGTCACCATTAAAAATATATTATTTATTACATTTATTTATTAATATGTGGGGGGTATAAGCATGCCATAGCACATATGTAAAAGTCAGAGAACACCTTGCAAGAGTCAATTCCCTCCTTCCACCACCTTGTGGGCCCAGGGAATTGAACACAGGCCATCAGGCTTGATGACAAACCCTTTACCAACTGACATATCTCACTGGCTTCTTTTTTCACCCTTCTTGTACCACACACCCCTTAGAGTCTGGTGAAGCCTATCAAAACCATTTTGTTGTATTTTAAAATAAGATTTTACACATAGAGTTATAAAAGAAATCATTTGCAGATGGCCCCCAACTTTGTTTTTATTTTATGATGATGAAAAAAATTAAGCACCAGCAGCAACCACACTTTGAATTTTGATTTTTTTTCACAGGGCCAGTGGTGAAGTGCTATGATATTCTCTTTCTCTGCTAGGGTAAGTGAGTGAGCCGCAGCTCCCAGGCAGTCGGGGTATCTCCAGGGGAAACGTCTGGTACTCTGTGGTGGATCTTGCAACTAAGCTGTGATTTTTCTGCAGCTTACTCATCTTTAATGCTTTGACTCATAATATTTTCAACTTTCAATGGGTTTACCAGGCAAGGCCCATTGTAAGCCGAGAAGCATCTATATATTGAAACACAGTTATCAAAATCTTTAAAAAAAACAACAACAAATCTCTCACATAACAACACATGCACTCCTATCTGTTTAAACAGTGTGTCTAAGAAGAATGATAATTCAAGGTTACGATGAGCATAGTTGAGAATTTGAAATAACCTCAACACAGCAATGAGCTAAGTTGAAATGCAGTGTCTGTCTGTGGGTGAATCACAGAGACTGCTAGACAGGGCTGCGCGCCGCTGCTCACGGTCAGTCAGTGGAAATGCTACATACCACTGGACCTTGTGCAAATGAAGCCCGCTCTTCTCACCAGTGTCATGAGCTTCATAACCGAATCAGAAACCCTCCCACGGGCCTTTGCCAGAATCTTCATAACTGGTTTCAGTCTTACTTATCCCACACTTTCCCCAAATGTATGCCAATCCTTGCTGTCCATGTGAAGCACATTGACCAATGCTTATTAAAAACTGTGTGCATGTGGACAGAGCTTAATAACCATGAGCTAAGGTGTATCCATGCACCATGGATCCTCAATGTCAGTGTGTGTGTGTGTGTGTGTAGTCTACAAGGTCACGCACTAAACCTGGAGCTCATCAATTTGGCTAAATCTCTTGTCCCCACTTCCCCAGTGCTAGGATTATAGGGGCAGAACCTGCCCAGTTTTTTACATCAGTCCTAGGGATCCATCTCCCCAGTGCCCAAGGATCTTTAGGTTCTTGCTTTTGAGCTGGTCAATTCTCCTGAAAAGACTCTTAAGACATCTTTTAAGAGAAAGACAATTGAGCTGGGTGTGGTGGTACCAGCCTTTAATCCTTGCACTCCAGAGGCAGAGGCAGGTGGGTCTTCTGTAAGTTCGAGGCCAGCCTGGTCTACAAAAAACCTGTCTCAAAAAAACAGAGAGACACAGAGAGAGACAGAGACAGAGACAGAGAGACAGAGACAGAGGCAGAGACAGAGAGAATTCTTCCAATGAGATTATAACCCTGTGTATCTTTTCATCTAAACATCTCCATAGCTTTTCAGGCCTTCTAGAATGTAGCTTGAAAGAAGCCAGAGAGGAAGAGGTTGGGCAGGGCTCTCGGCCTTACTCAGGGAGCTTCCACTGTGTACCTGTCTGTGGTATGAAGCGCCTGTCTTCACTGTCTTCCACCGTGCTTGGTGTATGGTGACATACCCTTCTCACCACAGCTGTGCTATGCCATACGGTAGCCACATGCAGCTATTTAAACCCAATAAATGTTCAGTTCGCATCTGTCCTAACCATATTTAACGTGGTTGGTGGCCACACGTGGCAGGGAGCGGCTGCTGTACTGGGTAGTGTACAACGCGTCCCATGTTGCACAGAGGTCTATGGGATGGGGCTGCTCTTGAGCAGGTGCTGGCATACCTGCCCAGCATAGCGCCTCTGCTGCGTGTGTTTGTCTCTGTCACTGTGGCAGAAGGGCAGCCACAGACAGTGCGTGGAGCACCTGCTAAGACATGTGGCTGTTCCACAAAGACTTGATTCAGGAGCCCTGATGTCCAAACATTACATCCTTTGCAATGTCATAAACTACTGCTACCCTTTGGTCGCTTTCCTACAGCCATTTGAGAAGGTAAAACTATCCCCACCCTCTGGACTGCAGATGAGTTAGCAGCAAGCCAGCTTTAGGCCGTGGGTCATCATTTGTTGACCCCTGTCTTAGTGAATTGCCTTTCTACAAGATCTATGGCCGTTATCTTAGTGAGTTCGGAGAGAAATCAAAGGCTAACATGTACAAGGCCTTGTCTCCTTGAACCCAGAAGTCTGGTCATCTGTTCAGGGCCTGCCTTCCCCTGCACTTTGGGGTCTATGGATGAGGACCCGTCCTTCTTAGGCATTCTTCTCCCTGTGTCCAGAACACTCTTTGACATCTGACAGCTCTCAGCTGATCCCGTGAAATAAGATCTTGCCCACCAGCTACCTCCCGAGTGCCATTTGGCTTTTCCCTTGGTTCTGCCTTCAAGCTGAGGAGACGATTCCTGTCTGCCCAACAATTTTATTTCTTGTTATCAACAAACACATTGACATTCCAATTTTCCACTCGAGTCCCAGGAGCTCGGCTTATGTATTTTCACCTCTGAGAGATGACAGCAGCTCTCATGCCATGCAGCATCCTGGTCACAAAAGTGTGAGCTGCAAGTGGATTTGATAAGGAGGCTCATAAAGAGACGTGAAGCGACCTGGAGAATGTCAATACTTGGAGAATTTTCAACGCTGGAATCACTCTCTCCAAGATGAAGATGAGAAAGCTACACAGAATGTTAACATTTCTGTGATTCCAAGAGGACACCGTAAGAGGCTGGAAACTAGTTGAGTTGGGCAATAGCCACAGACTGTATTGAGGAGACACATGCCTCTGCAGCCCTGTGAGGGCTGATGACTAGGAGGGGCAAGAGGGAAGCCTCTGGTGCCCTGGGAATGTTCCAGACCTTCATCTGTTAGTAGTTTCACATGTGGAGATCACTTACACAGTGTTTCGTCTGTATTTATAAGATATGGCAATGTCCTGTGTATGAGCTGGTTTTTAATTTTAAAAAAAATGAAGCTGATCATTATGAAAACGTGAATCAAAGCCACAGTGAGATTACTTCCCATGGATTAGGATGGTGACTGTGGAAAACCAAAAAGTGGGAGGGGAGGTGGGCTTGATGGGAAAAGGGCTTGATGGGAAAGCATGCAGACCCAAGTTCAGCTTCCCAGCACCCACGCGCACATCTAAAACCCCAGATGAAGAGAGGTAAATCCTTCAAGCTTTCCAGCCAGCTATCCAGCCGAATCAGTGAGCTCCAGGTTCAGTGAGAGACCCTGGCTCAAAAAACAAGGTGGAGAGCAGTCAAGAAATACAGCTAATATCAATCTCAGCCCCTCTACACCCATACATGCACATATGCACATATGCACTCCTACACACAACACACACACAAACACATACACTTATATATAATACATGCACACCAAATACTAATACTAATAATAATAAAGGTAGTAGAGAATGTAGGTAAAATTGAGCTTTGGGCACTGGTGTTGGAAATGACACCAGCCATTCAAGAAAAGAGAACGGTAACGACACACACAAAAGTAAAGGCAGAAGAAACTGGAGAGATGGCTCTGCAGTTAAGCGCTCTTGCTGCTCTTACAGAGGACTCAAGTTCAGTTCCCACCCTCAGAGGGTGGCTCCCAATTGCCTAGAACTCCAACTCCACAGGCACCAACACACACACACACACACACACACACACACACACACACACACACATTAAGGATTTACCATATAATCCATCAATTCCAATTCTGAAATTGACAGGGCTGAGCTCCGTGGCTGGAAAATTAGCTCAGTGGCAGAGCAAGCACTTGTCTAGTGTTTGGTCCCCAGCAATGAAATGTAATTACAAAAAGAAACAAAAACAGGGGCTGGGGGTTTAGCTCAGTGGTAGAGTGCTTGCCTAGCAAGCACAAGGCCCTGGGTTCGGTCCTCAGCTCTGAAAAAAAAAAGAAAGAAAAAGAAAAAAGAAACAAAAACAGAGTTTTTGGAGGAAGATTTTTACCTACACGTCCCAACAGCATTGCTCACAATAACCAGGCAAAGAAATGGCCCAAGTGTCCACCAGGGATGAGTGAATAAACAAAGCCTGACATAAACTCACAACAGAATAGATTCAGTGCAAAGGAGAAAGGGAGAGACAAGAAACTAAGGCTTATACTTACCAAATTTATGAGAAGAAACAGAACTACAAATAAGTGCATACATATCAATCAGTCGGAGAAGAGAAAGCTGTGAGGTCAAGTGAACTTCAGTGTAGTCAGAACATACTCCCCAGCGGTTTGTCCTGGTCCCTTCAAGCTGCTTTAACTATCATAAACTGCCTGGCTTATAAACACCAGACTTGTATTTTCACAGATCTATAGACCAGGAATCCAAACTCAAGCAGCAAATCCAGTGTCTTGTGCTTACCTTCAGGTCACAGATGATGCTACATGGTGGAGGGATAATGTCTAGTGGCCCTCTTTCATAAGAGACCAATTCCATTTACAAGATCCCCACCCTCATGACCTCATCACCTCCCAAAGCTTCCTATCCCCAATACCACGCCTTGGCACTAGGATTTCAACAGAGGAATTGACAGGGTGGGGGTCCCCAAGACTCAGACCACAACACTGTGGTTTGTAGTAGAGGAAAAAGTCAAAATGATTACCAAGGTATCCCTGAAGAGTGGTGTTGGAGCTGGGAAAAGGCTGAGTGCTTTTCACATGAAATTCTCCTGTGCTATTTAATGTGTTATTGGGTGTGTTTATGGGTAGGGGATGCTAGGGATTGAACCTAGAGCCTTGTGCATGCTAAGCAATACTCTGCCACTGGGCTGTATCCTCAGCCAACTCTTTACTTTTTTAAAATCTTGAGACAAGTTCTCATTAAGTTGTCCAACTGGCCTTGAACTCTGAGTTCTCTTGTCTCAGCTTCCCCAGTACTTCCGATGATGTTTGTATCCATTTGTTTCATCAAATGGTTACAGTACCATCGCTGAGATCACATCTGCAAGCCTTGCCATAGCATCAAGTGTTAGCACTTTACTTCCCTGGTTTCATCTCCCTGCTGTACAAACCTTTACCTCCTGGACCCTTACAAGGTGATAGTTAACTTTGCTGCCTTTCCACTGTTAGAATCCTTATGAAACAGGCCTCTGGGCTTGCCTGTGAGAATGCTTCCAGAGAGATTGAACTGAGCTGGGAAGACTCACATGGACACAAACAACACCATTCTATGGGCTTCAAACTTCAGCTAAATAAGGAGGGAGAAGCAAGGGAGCTTCAGCATTATCCCTCTGGTTCCTGATTGTGGATGCAAAGTGACCAGCCACCTCACACTTGTGCAAAGTGACCAGCCACCTCACACTTGTGCAATGTGACCAGCCACCTCATACTTCTGCTGCCACACCTTTCCCGCCATGACTGCTGTACCTTCAAGCTGTGAGCCAAAATAAATCCTTGAGCTAATTTTTCAGGTAATTACCACAGCGATAAGAAAAGTAACTAATACAGAAAATTGGTCCCAGGAGTGGGGTTGTTGCTCATAGACCTGGTCGGGTTTGCAGGCCTTTGGAACTGGTTTTTTGGGAAGAATGTGTAAGAGTTTGAAGGTGCAAGCTAGAGAAGCATCTGAATGCCCTAAGCAGATCTTAAGGCATCATTCTGGTGGGAGTTTAGAAGACCAGAATGCTGACAGAAATGTGGACAATGGAGGCCCAACTCATGAGATTTCAGAGATGAACAGGGGCCCAACTCAATCCTGAACTAGAGGCCATTTGTGTTATTTTTCTGGCAAAGAATTTGGCTGCATGGTGCCTCTGTCCTGAAAATCTGAGTGAATCTGGATTCAAAAGTAATGTACAGATTTATTTGGCAGAGGAAATTGCAGGAGCAAGTAACATCCAGTCTGTGGAATGGTTGTTGCTTACTGTTTTTAATCAGATCTACAATGAGAGAGAGTAGAAACATATAAAAGATGTGTAATTTGGCCAAGAAAAAAAAATAAGCAAATTTAAAGTCACTAACACAGTAGACATGCAGAAACCAGCTGCAATTGCTAAAGAGGTTCATAAATGTCATTAAAGAGAAATCTTGAGCTTTGCACTATGACAATCGGAAAATATTCTAGGAGCAAGACCCTACCCATCAAAGGTTGCAATATGTGAAAATGCAAATTCATTTGCAAGGTGAGATCCTGGGTTGAGAGCACCATGGAAGGCATTCCTTGACTGGAAAACAATGCCCCTGGGAGGTATTTTTCCAGGTTCAACCAGTACAATGCCCAGATGTCACTACGGTGGTGGTACAAGGGGACCAAATTCCCTTTGGAGCTGACAGAACTTGCACTGTCCATGTGGTACTAGTTTTGTAGGCATGTAGAATACAGTGACGATGCAGTCACACAGGCTTGCACCAAGATTCCAGAAAGCTGTTGAGGCCAGGCAGTGTGTAGCAGGGTCACAATCCCTGCAAGAAGTCCCTGGGAGGCCATTGCATGAAGCTGTGAGGGTAAGGGCTAAGTGGCAGTGGAGGTTCCAGGATGTTGTAGCTGAAGGGACATAGGATGTCCACTGAGGAAAGCTGTAGGCAGAGAGGAGCCAACCCAAGAGAGAGGCTGCATATGCTACAGACAGCAGAGCGAAGGGGAGGGGCTGTCTGTCTTAGTTAATTCTCTACGGCTGTGATAAGACACCATGACTAAGGCAACTTATAAAAGCAAGTGTTGATTTGGGGATTATGGTTTCAGAGAGTTACAGTCCATGACCATCACGGCAGGGAGCATGGCAGCAGGCAGACAGGCAGTTATGGTGCTGGAGTAGTGGCGGAGAGCTTACATCTTGAGACACAACCATACGGCAGGAAGAGCTCATTGGGAATGACATGGGCTTCTGAGACCTCAAAGACCACTTTGTGGTTGTACACATTTCCTCCAACAAGGCCACACCTCCTAACCCTTCCTAAATAGTTCCACCAACTGGGGATCAAGCATTCAAGCCACCATGCTATCCAGTTCTCATTCAAACCATCACACTGTCCAAATCCATTTGAGCCCAGAGGGTGCCACTGAGAGCCCACAAGAGCTGAGAGTCTGGTGCTGGCTCTGCTGTTTTTCAGTCTTGATTCATCTGATTTTCTTTGCTAACTTCCTATTTCTGCTTCTTAGAATGGGGATGTTTACTCTACACTGTTGTATGTTGGAAGTGTTTAACTTGTTTTTATATTATTGAGGCTCTCAGATTGCCTTCAGTCTCAAGAGAGATGTTGGATGCCTGAACAGTATTGGGATGTTAAAGTTTGTGGACACTTTTAGAACTGTCCTAAATGCATTTTGCTTTATGAGATGAACAGGAGAGCCAAGGCTGGAATGTTATGATTAAGTGATGTGTTTATTTCTCACATCAACAAGGGGTGAACTTGTGGTGTTTAATCCTGATTGTCAAGTTGATGGGGGTTTAGAATCACTTAGGAGACAAATGTCCTGGCAGATCTGTGGGGGCATTCATAGAGAGGCTTAACTGATGTGAGACGACCCACCCTGAACAGGGGGCAGTACCATTCCATGTGCTAGAGTCCTGACTGAATAAAGGTGAGGAAGTGGGCGGAACACCAGCAATTCATCTCTGCTTCCTGGCTGGATACAATGGGACCAGCTCTCTACTCTTTCCGACCATGGTGGACTGGCTGTACCTTGAACTCTGAGGCAAAATAAGCCATTCCTGCTGGGCAGCGGTGGTGCACGCCTTTAATCCCAGCACTCAGGAGGCAGAGCCAGGCGGATCTCTGTGAGTTTGAGGGGAGCCTGGTCTACAGAGCGAGATCCAGGAGAGGCACCAAAACTACAAAACTACATGGAGAAACCCTGCCTCAAAAAAAAAAAAAAGCCATTCCTTCCTTGAGTCACTGCTCTTGGGTGTTCTGTGACAGAAGCAAAAAAAATAACTGATACTCCAGTTATTAGCTAGAGCCACATGTGTTGGGAGCCTGGCACCATGACTGGCACATGGCAAGCGCTGACTGGGTGAATGACACCCAAACTGACTTCAGACCTACTCCGTGTGGGAGAGGTCTGGGCCCTGAGTCACGATGTAGAAGCAATGGCCTTAGGGACTTGGAGCCTGTCCAACCTCCTGCTTATGTGACAGCTGAGCCTGTGAGGCCCAGGCTCATGCCTGACCACAGGAGGAATCGGACTGCTGGGCTAGGCCTGGACTGGACTCCTGACTTTCAGCCCAGGTCCTGCTGGCTGCTCCTGCCATGTCTGAGTCATCGGTTGTGTTTGGCTCCGAGCACAGGGAAAAGCGAGCCGTGGGGGGAGACATTCCCTCCTGTGCAAATTGCTTCTCTTTGTACTGGCAAGTGCAAGGTGTTCAGATAAAGGTCAAAAGTATGTGTTTTCTTTATTATTCCTGGGAAAGGAATGGGACAAATATAGGGGTGGGGTGAAGGAGAAAGAACTATGAGGGGAAGAGCGGGGAGTGTTGCCAAGCTGGAAGGCCCTCTAATTACAGGAATGGTCATGGGGGGGGGCATAAAAACAGTCCCTGTTTTCCTATCAAAACCAGCAGAAGTTACAGTCAGGAGTATTGAGAGATGGCTGAACAGGTGGGCCAGGCACTCAGGGCCATGCTCTGTACGTCCTAGCCCCCAGCAGCCCTGTCTCCTCCTGCGTTCTCATCCAAGCTCTGACAGGCCCCCTCCCTTGGGCTGCCACCTCTGACTGGCCCGTCTGAACCTAGCTTTGTGGCCCCCTCCAGGATGCCTCTAGTTCTCTGGCACATCACATCATGTCTTCCTGAATTGCATTTAACGAACTGTGTCCACTGCCCTTTGAAGCCATCTGCTTGTCCCAGTAAGACTGGAGGTCATATCTTGGGCCTCTGGCTCAGACCAGGAATTCAGAAAGAATTATGCTTTTTTTTTTTTTGTCTTCTTTTCCTACATGATGTTTTTTAAATGTTTTGTATTCATTGCCCCAAAAGTAAAAACAGGAACTTTCTCATAAAAAACCCAATTTCTGGCTTTCCTTGGCAAACTGGAAACCAGGCAACATGGGCTCTTTTCTCTGCCCTCAGAGCAGTGCCCCCTTTGAAAAGAGTGTGCCTTCTCCATTTGTGCACAGTCCCCACCACACCCTACTGTCTCCCTGGCAAGAGAGCCTCATCAAAGATTGTGCATCACCACCCTGGCATTAACGGTTCCTCTTCCACTGGATTAAAGAAGAAAGCTGATGGTTCCCTTTCCCATGCTTCTCCCTCACTTCCCAGATTTCACACCACCATACTCAGTCCTGGGGATGCCTGGGCTTCCCTCCCTTGGGCCAAGGCTAGCTGGCCCTCGAAGACAGGGTTGGGTCCGTGTTCACATCTGCAGCTCTGACACCTGAAGTGGGCTGCCGGAAGGATGGAGGCAACCCTTGCTAGGTCTTTTTGGATTCTTTCCTCCCCTTTCAACATGCTTTCTCATTCAACAGACACTTGCAGGACTGGGCAGGTATCTCAGTGGTCAAGAACCTACCTAGCGTGCTGGGGCCATGTGTTCCATCCCTAAACTGAAAGCGGGGGCTGGGGGGGATCACTAGGCTGTCTATGGACCCACTTCCAATGCACAGTGCTCTGTTCTCTTTGGTGTCCCAGATTCTCTGATGGCCCCCCAAATAATGAAACCCTCTCCCTAGATGCTATTTCAGGCACTTCTTACAAACCCACCTCTTAGCAATTCTGTTAGAGGACATCACGAAGAATCAGTCAGGACCCTAGTACATGGAATGGTACTGCCCTCTGTTCAGGGTGGGTCGTCTCACATCAGTTAAGCCTTACTATGAATGCCCCCACAGATCTGCCAGGACATTTGTCTCCTAAGTGATTCTAAACCTCCATCAACTTGACAATCAGGATTAAATATCACAGTTGTTAACACTGGCAGTAGGTGGTTAGCGGGAACTGATGTCTTATGGGCCAGGAATTGTGCATCTCATTTCTCAGTCATGGTTTACAACTACCCTGGGAGGCACCACCCACCCCAGCAGTGGTCATGGCTATCACCAAAAACAGGCTAACAGAGGGCTTCCCAATGGCTGAAGGGCACAGGTTTATGTAACTAAAAATTCAGGGACAGAGCGCAACATAACCCTAAGAGATGTACAGGTGTTGATTTCTTTAGTCTTTCAGGGCAGCCTTTCTGGGAGGAAGTAACACCAATTCTATTTTGCAGATGGGAAATCTTGAGTGGAAGGATTGCAACAATGTTACTGAGATGGTCCAGCTAAATTGATGCTCTTTACTCCCTCTCATTACTGAAGAGAATGAGAATCACTGGATTCCTTAGGACCCAGAGTTCAGTAACCACCAAGCATGACAGAAAACACTGCATTCCCAGCAGCCAAGCATCCCTGGATGCCAGAACATGCACATGCAACCGGTTCTGCCAACCAGCTGCATCCTCCTTGGACTTAGATTGAAAACCTACAGAGGATGATGTTATCTGGCAGGTATGGTGGAGCCAGAGAGGCCATGTTTTTTGTTTGTTTGTTTGGTTGGTTGGTTTTTGGTCTTTCCAAGACAGGGTTTCTCTGTGTAGTTTTGGTGCCTGTCCTGGATCTTGCTCTGTAGACCAGGCTGGCCTCAAACTCACAGGGATCCACCTGGCTCTGCCACCTGAGTGCTGGGATTAAAGGCATGCGCCACTGACACCTGGCTTGAGAGACCATGTTCTTATGATTCAGTTGCAATCAGGTTGGAAATAGCATGATGTTTGGAGCTGGGAGACACCTGTATGCCGGGGCCAGTGTAAATATGGGTGCCATTTTTAGATGCTCAACCTAATTTCTCAAACTTTTAAAAAGTTTGAATATCTGTTTTGTCTGCACATATATCTGTGTATCATGTGCATGCCTGGACCCCATGGAGGCCAGAAAAGGGCACTGGATCCCCTGGGACTGGAGTTTACCAATGGTTGTGAGCCATCATGTGGGCGCTGGGAATTGAACCCGGATCCTCCAGAAAAGCAGTCAGTGTTCTTAACTGCTGAGCCATCTCTGCAGCCCCATCTCTCAAACGTACTCCACTTCTGACTCAAGATAACTCGATGTTGACAACCGATATGAATATGTGGAGGTTTGTGTCCCCTCACTCCACACATCTATGTATAAATTCTGCTCAGAACTCTGTGGTTGGCATTTTCTTTGGGCTGCCAACCAGCTCCCAAATAAAGACAGAGAGACTTATCATTAATTATGAATGCTCAGCCTTAGCTTAGGCTTGTCCCACTAGCTCTTTTAACTTAATTTATCCTGTTCTATTCATCTACATTTTGCCTTGGGGTCTTTTACCTTTCATTCTGTATGTTCTGCTTTCCTGCTTCCTCTGTGTCTGTCTGTCTGACCCCTGGTGTCTCTTTTTCTTTCTTCCCTCAAGCCTAAATTCCTCCTCCTACTTACTCTCCCTGCCCAGAAGTCCCACCTATACCTCCTCCCTCACTATTGGCCATTCAGCTTTTTATTAGACCAGTCATGTGCCTTAGGCAGGCAAGGTGAAACAGCAACACATCTTTACATAATTAAACAAATGCAATACATCTTTGCATAGTTAAACAAATGCAACACATCTTTACATAATTAAACAAATGCAACACATCTTTGCATAATTAAACAAATGCAACACATCTTTACATAATTAAACAAATGCAACACATCTTTGCATAGTTAAACAAATATTCCACAACATATTCCCTTCAACATTCATCTTATTTTTCATATTTATTTATTTATTTCAATTTGTGTGTGTGTGTGTGTGTGTGTGTGTGTGTGTGTGTGTGCATGCTTATGGAAACTTGAGGACAACCTTCAGAAAGCAGTTCTCTCCTTCTACCACGTAGGTTCTGGGGATAGAACTCGGGTCACCAGGCTTAGTGGCAAGTGTCGTTACCCACTGAGCCGTCTCACCAACCCATACTTGTTTAATTGTATTCTTTTGTTACCCAGACTGGACTTGAACTCGTGATCTTCCTATTTCAGCCTCCCCAGTGCTGGGGTTGCAGGTTGTACCACCATGCCCAACTTACTGCATTATCCACTTTAAAGGACACTAACAGTGGGTGTGAGAGTGTGTTTGTGAGAAGGGTCTCTCGCCCATACAGCGAGCCTCTTCCCCACCCTCTTCTTAACAGGATTTCAAGCAGCCCAAAGTAGCTTCCAATTCATTATGTAGAAAGCAAGACATAAACCTTCTAACCCTTCTGCCTCTATCTCCCTCCCAATGCTGGGATCTCTGGCATGCACCACCACGCCTGGTTTGTGTGGCACTAGGGATTGAACCTGGGCCGCATGCATGCTAAGCAAGAACACCACCAAACCAGCTACAACCCCATCCCCAGTGCCCTTCCTGATATCCCCAATCACTCTGCTCAGGTGGCCTTCAGGCAAGCTCATCTCCCGGAGTTTGGGAGTCAGCGTGAGACAGGTGAGGGTAGGCACTCGATGTCCTCATCCAGGCCTGGCATCCTGGCATTCCAATGGCTTGCTGGTCTGTCTGCACAGGTCAAGGACCTGCAAAGTCACCTCTGACTGGAGCTCTAGAACCCAGGTCCCCTCACCCTCCTCCCACTTAGACCTTCAGCGCCCCCTCCCCTTCCCTTTATGGATTTTCTTCTTCTTTCTCCTACTTGGCAATTTTAATGAGGCTCAGATCAATGGCCCTTGAGGAAGCTGTAGATAGTTTCTGGGATGCCCTCGGTGGTTTTGCAAAGAAATCGTTCTCTCTCTGACTCAGTTTCACCAAATACACTTCTTCAGTTTTATTAAAGCAGCCCAGAGCATGAGTTGGCACCATCCCAGAGACAGAACTAAAACCATGGCTAGAACTTGCCTTATCCATCTTTCCACAGCCTAGCTGGCTGTCAGGGGCTTTGTAATTTATTTTTTTCCTTTTTGTTTTCTAGTCACCATGATACTTTAGACAGGATTTAAAACTGCTCTTTGGCTGTAGTCAATGCTCGGGAAAGCATTTGTTGAGGGAAAAGATGGAAGAATAAGTGACGGGATAATCTGCATTTGATGGATGGTTGATGGAGGAGAACGGGAGGCGATAACGCACACGTGTAGACTGAGGCTCTATGCGCTGGCGCCACCTGCTGGACATAGGTTAGCATAACAGGTCCATTTCCGCTGCAGGGATGGAAGAACCCAGTTCTGAAAAGGCGGAGTGAAAAGGAAAGATCAAAATGGCCCCGTGCCCTCTGCTCGGGACCGCTCGACCATTCTGCCCATATTAGCAATTATCTTTACCAAACATCATTTTTAATCAAAATAAGCATGTGAATGCTTGCTCACAGCACCTGACACATCCTAGATACTGAGTTAAGCACGTGCGCCATTGTTCATCCTCAAAGTAACTGCAAAAGGCAGACACTATGATTAGTGCCGCTCTAGATACCAAAGCCTCGAGGTTCACAGTGCTTTATCATATTGAAGGTCGCATAGGTAGTCTCCTGGGAAAGGACGGAAAGTCAGGTCTACCTCACTTCAGAGTGTGATGTCCGTGGGATTCCCGGAAGTCAGGAAGCCTGTACCCTCCGCAGGTGCCGGCTGATACCACGTGTAGATGGAACAGGTACAGCAAGGAGGCGGGACCCTGACTCATCCATCCATCCATCAGCCCTCATGAGAGGGGTGTGGATTTGGACCAGCTGCTCTCCTCGTCTGAGTCAGTTCCCTAGACAGACCCAGCTAAAAGCTACCATCAGCCGGTGCCCTCGACATCTGGGAGAATAAGCCCGAGTCCTGGAGTGGGAGATCGGGGCAGTGTGCCACGGTGCCCTTTATGGAGCCCATGCCCTGTCCTACTGCCTGGTGATTCACTGCGTGGCTCAGTGCAATGCGGGTGCATGAAGGTAGCTAGCTGTTGAGCCAACAAAGACAGCTATGGATTTAAAGAATGATAATGGAGGCAGTAAGATGCTCAACTGTTACAAGCACTTGCTAGGCAAGTGTGAGGATCTGAGTTCATCCCCCGGAGCCTTCTGAGGAAGGAGGAACTGACTCCTGCAAGTTGTCCTCTGATAGCCACACAAGTATGATTTGTACACGCGCACGTGTGTGTGTGTGTGTGTGTGTGTGTGTACATACACACACATATACATGAACATGCACACAAACACACATGCACACATGTGCATGCAGACACACACACAAATAAAATAATATAAAAGGAAAGAATGATAATGGCCTGCCCACATCCACCCAATGGACTGGTGACCCAGACCCATTCTGTTACAATAACCAATGAATTTGGGTCAGTTTCTAGCGAAGTAATACATGGATAGAGAAGGAAGACTGAAGTGGCCATGCGAGTGACGGGTGAATTGTTCAACATTTTCAAATAGTAAAAGGAAATTCTGAACCCCATAAGTAAATTAACACATTAGAGTGACTGGTTAAAATAATTGTGTTGTTGTAGATTCATTCATTCATTCTCTCTCTCTCTCTCTCTCTCTCTCTCTCTCTCTCTCTCTCTCCTGTAACAGAGACTCCTAATGTAGCCAAGGACGTCTTCGGACTCCTAATCCTCCCGGATCCACCTGCCAACTGCTGGGATTACAGGCGCGTGCCACCAGCCTCGCTAAACTGCTTGAGAACAGCTCACTCCACCCATTCTCCTCCTTGCCAGCCTCCCGCTTAGAGCCAAGCCCAGCCAAGCCCGCTGAGCCCATGAGGATCAGTCAACTTGCTAACGCATGAATAAGAACACACGGTTGTTAGTGCTTGTCACTGAACTTTGAGGTGGCCTGTTACACATCAGCAACTGACAGGTATGCGTTTATAAGATTTTAGAGGGTAACACAAGGATGCATTGGAACTATAACTGTGACTTTCCTTTTTTTGGTAAAGGCTATCTTTAGAACTGTTCCTTCTAGATGTAACTCCTGCGCTTTCATACAGCAAAAGAAGTGGGCCAGGCACCTTCCTTTCCTGTCTTAAAACTAAGAATATTTGTATTTGTTCTTTGATGATTTCATACATGCATACAATGTGTCTTAATCACAGCCACCTCCAACCTCCCTCTCCCACTCCCCCAGGCCCCTTCACCACCCCACTTCACGCCCTCTGCTTTTGTTTTTGATGACCCATTGAGTCTAGCGCCGCCTGAGTGTGCATGGGTGTTGCATCAGCCTCCAGAACATGGGAACCCACCAGCAGCCACACTCCTAAATAAAAAGGACTCCTTCACATCAGTTCCCCCGTAGCTCCTCAGCTATGACTAGAACCTTAGGTGCCCCTCCCCCCATTCATGCCACAATAATGACTGACCCCATCTTCTGCAGGTAACCACAGGTGCATGAACGCAAGAATCCTGTCATGTCATTCTCTCACAATCTTCCCACCCCTTCTTACACCACGTTGCTTGAGCCTTGGGATACAGACGTCCCATTTAGGACTGAGCACAGGACCAGGCACTTTTCTTACATCTGTGGCAAACACTGCAAAGCATTCCCTAAGAAAGCTCCCCCTTTCTCGTTTACAAAACAATGAGAAATCCAGAGTCCATGACCATTGAGAAGTGGGGCTGGGGGCTGTAGAGTTGGCTCAGCCATTAACAGTACTTGTGGTTCTTGCAGAGGACCCAGCTTCAATTCCCAGCACCCACACAATGGCTCAAACAAACCATAATTCTAGTTCCAGAGGATCTGAAACCCTCTCCTGACCTCTGTGGCACCAGACATACATGTAGTGCACATACATACATGCAGGCAAAACATTCATATGGATTTTTTTTAAAGTTTAAAATGTAAAAAAAAAATGTTTTAAAAGATGAGGCTATAAAATCTGTGAAATTTTATTCTTTACTTCTTTCCTGGAGGATGCTGGGTAAAGAAGAGCCTCCCAGAGGGTAGAGCCAGGCATCATGGGGAACAGAGGCCATTCCTTCTGGAAAGCCAGACTAACTGCCAGCGAAGTATGTCTGTATAATCCTGAGCTTTGACTAGTACTGCTAAGTCATCTCTCTCATCTAGGAATGTGGTCCACCCCTTGAGAATATATGGGAGATTCCCCCAAATCCTTTATAGGCCACATGAGGGGTGTGAAACTGAATTTTGCCCAACAGGGTATGAATCAAATAGTCACATAACAAGTTCTAGAACCTTCCAAAAGAAACATCAGGACTGCACCCCATATTTCCACCTTTGACCCTGGTTTCTTCGTCCTTCTTCCATCTTGGGAACAGACACACTGACAGAAGCTGAAGTAGTCATTTCAACCACTGGTTGAGCAAAGGAAGGGCAGCTTACACAGAATGAAGCAGCATGGATTAAAGGGGTCCAAATCACAGAAGATTTCAAGGAACAAGCCACCAAATCAACTCTGAACGTCCTGCCTCCAACTTCTGACTTGTGGATGTTACCAATAGCTACCATGTCTTCCACAGATGAACTTAACTCAGCACTTGAGTGACGACACTCCATAGTCCTTATATTATGTGAAGAGGAGAGGACTCTCTTCTGCTGCTGTTGCTATTAGTAGAAAAAGTGTACCCTGGCCAGCACCAGCTCCAAAATACAGTCCTCAGGAAAACATCCCTTCGACCATCCACTCCTGGATCAGATAATGTTATAACTGAGTGAAAGAACTGCCCAAACCAATACTCTCCATCCACTACGATTGCCAGATGAATCTAACTCTCCACACATTGCTGCTTCTTGACATCGCTCATTTCTTTAGCTATGTTTTCAGTGAAGAAAATAGATGAGTATTCATACCTTAGCTGCAAGGGAGTCCGGAGAAATTATTTTTTTAATTCTAACAAAAGCAAAACACAAATATATAAAGTAAAAGTTAAAACTATCACTAAACAATTTAGAATATTTGAGGGCTTAAACGAGAGAGGTTCTCACAGTTCTGGAGGCTGGATGTCAAAGGTCAGCATGCTGGCATGGCCAAGTTCTAGTGAGGGCTCTCCTCCAGCTTCCAGACAATCGCATTCTTAATGCATCCTCACATGACAGGAAGAGAGAGTGTGAGGAAATTAGGCATGCAAGAAAAACATTTAAACCCATACCAATCAACTCATCACCACTGAACGAAGAGATTTTAGCAGTTTGACCAAACATACTATATTAGTTATTTTATACATTGCTGGGACAAAATGACTGACAAAACTACTTAGGAAAGGACAAGTTTTCTTTGGTTCAAGTTACAGGGGACAGTCCATCATGGCAGGGAAGTTCTAACTACAAGGTTGATTAACTGCATCCAGTCAGGGAGCAGAGGGCAATAAATTCTGGCCCAGCTAGCTCTCTCCTCTTTGTGCAGGACCTCTCCCTATAGAACGATTCCACCTACATATAGGATCAATCTTCCTGCCTCAGTTAACCTAATCAGGAGACTTCTTCTCAGACGTACCCAGAGATTTGTGTCCAAGATGACTCTGGATGCTGTTGACAATTGATATAAACCATCACGTATACAACAACCGAGTTTTAGGATGGGTATGGTGGTAAACGCCTACAACCTTATCACAAAACGCTAAGCAGGAGGATTGCCACAAGTTTGAGGCCAGCCTGGGCCATATAACTAATGCCAGTGCAGCCAAGAATACACAGCAAAACCATCTCAAGACAAGCAAAAATGTTTTAAAATCAAAGGAGCAAAATATAGCACTTTAAATAGCCACAAAATGGTGACATACCTAGGTACTTAAAAATGTGCCAGACTTTTAAAAAGAAAACCATAAGTCTTCACTGTAAGACCTCACCAGAAGTTCTCTATACATTACCTTTCTGGGTATGAAAGACATAATACCAAAAGGAAATTGATTTTCTCAAAGTGAATATATACATGCAATGCAATTCCAAGAAAATTCTCCAATATCTTTTAGACTACCTGGAAATCTGATTCAAAACCTGTGTCAAACAATAAATGTTCAGGCAGAGCAAAAGCAACTTTGAAAAAAAAAAGTAGAACAGCAAAACCTTGTCAGATATCAAAACTCACAAGATATTTTCAGTGATTAAATCAGTACTGACATTTATAAATGCTTCTATGAAACCAGAAATCATAATGCACACATGGGATTTAGTATGTGTTACCCATTATTTCTGTATGGTGAAACAATGGACTATAAACAATGGATCAAAGTCCTAACAGTGTTAGAAAAAATAAGGAGATATATTGATTTTTTGTGAATAGGAAGGCCCTCCTTAAACATGATGCAAGACAAAAACTATAAAGGAAAAGATCAATTAAATTATTATTTCACAGCAGCTGCGGTTGCCCGTACAAGATCTATACAAGAACAAGACAATCCATTTTCCAGCATTAGTGGGAAAGGAATTCATGAGGCCCCAACTTCTAGCTGAGGAGCTATTGGCATTTGATGGCTGCTGCATGAGGGAAAGCCAGTTTTCTCCAGGGTATGGCCTCTGGTAAGTTGACCATACTCCTAGGGTGGGCCTGTATCCATGTGCTAATGGGAAGCATTGATTGGACTCAGTGGGTTACTTTAAAAAAAAAATAGAAAACATGGAATTGGGAGGGGGATCTTAGAAGAGACAGAAGTGGGGAGCTGAAGGTAAATATGATCAAAATGTATGAAATTCTCAAAAAGCAAATAAAAATGTATTTTAAATTTAAATAAATGAATTACTATTTTAATGTTTTAAGCCTTTCTATGACAAAACAGATGTAAAATACAAGTGACACTGTGAGAGATCGGGTCTGTGAAAGGTTTCCATCCATCCCAAGATCAGAAAACAATTCATTTTTAAACTAAGACAGCAAAGTGTATGCACAGAAATCAGAGCAAGTAAATTACTAATAAAATAGGAAATTGCTAGTAAATGTGAGAGGACCATAATTGCATAATGATAGGAAAATGCAATGTTATAATGGATAGAACAATGCAAACTGAATTTTCAATGAAGCTCCACTTTTCACCTATGATATTAGCAAATGGCTGAACTCTTTCCCTGGAGGGCGGGTGAGAGTGCGGGGTGAATACCTCCTGGCGGCCTCTCCATATTTGCTCTTTATCTTCCTCATGTTCCTTGGTGTCCCAAGAGGCATGCTTGCATGGACTACATCAACAGGTTCTGCTGCCATCTGGTTGAGGTCAGCCCAGTAGGAGACGGAGGGAAAGAATGACCCAAGACACTTATTCCCATAGCTCCTTCCCCGTGGGGCCACACTGCACTGGTTTCATCTCTCTCTCCCCACGTGACTCTTTTCTACTGGATTCTACGCTCTCCTTGCTCACAGAGCTTTTGGAGGACAGCTAATGGACTCACTCTCACCAGCCCCCCCCCCACTGCCTTCAACCTTCTCCTAGTGAGAATCCTGCATTCGGTTTGGAGAGGAGTGGGCCCAGAGCCAATGGATGCCTGTCCATGAGCCATTCCACATCTCTGCACCCACATCAGACACACACTGGCAGATATCTGCACAAAGGGCAAGTGGAAGGCCGTTTGCAACACCCTTGTTTGCAAGAGTCAAAAGTTAGAAATCGCTGAAACGCCTTCAAATAGAGAAGCAGCTAAACAAACGTTACTGATAAAATAACTATACTCATATAGCACAGCATGGATCTCGAGAAAGTCTCGAAACATGTTATTACATGAAAAAAACCAGAACCATAGTAAATTACATGAGTGCAATCATTTCTATAGCTTCATGTGTGCCACAAGCAATGTGGGAAACTTTTCTCTGCTTCCCCACAAGGAAGGCAGGCAGGTGTGGCCATCAGACTTGCTTCGGCCAAGCGACTGTGAGTGACAGTGACATTGGAGACTTCCAAGCAGAAGCTTCAAGAGGCCCCAGCATTCTTCCCTTTCCCTCTGTCATGAAACCAGCAGGCACCAGCTGCTTCTTCAACCCATGTCCCAAAATCCATCTGAAGCTAACTCATAAAAATATGTGAGGAATACAATGTAAATATGAAGCTGGGGAAATTGCTCCGTGGATAACACATTCCCTACACAAGTATGAGGGCTGGAGTCCCGATCTCCAGCATCCACATAAATGCTGGGTTGGTAAGGGCAACTGCCTGTTTGTTACTCTTGGCCTTTGGAGGAAATGTCAGGGGAATCCCTGGGGATAGTTAGCTAGCTAGAGTAGCCAAATCAACTAGCTCTGGCTATAAGTGAGAGACTCTGCCCCAGAGAACAAAATGGAAAGCATCAAGGAAGACATCGACATCAACCTCTGGCCCCCACATGGATGTGCCCCTCACATGCATCACACCCTCCCCCAACACACAAAGATATAAATCTGTGTGACTGAAGCCCTGAGGTTTAGGGATGCTTGTTACTGCAGCACAGCCTCACCTACAGTGGTTAGTTGGTGCTGCTATATAACTGATCTGCAGTGACTTCTGGAGCAGGGGGAGCACATGGGGGCCGATGATCATGGGGGACTTTTATATTTATTTTCATTTTCTTATGCTGAAAATATATTCGTGCATCACCATATAATAAAAATACATCCATCACTTAAAAGGAATATAACAGGTGTTTTCTTCCTTAAAATGAAATGCTAAAAAATATCATTCTTAAAATACACACATAAACACCCTATAAATTAATGGTTCTTTCTGCCCATCTGGTGCTGTGAAGATGGAGTCTAGAGGCAGAGAACTCTGTGAAGCTTCTAGAGCAAGAGGAAGTGTCAGAGCATGACAGTGTCTGTCAGTCTCTCTGCAGGTAGGAATCTATGGAGCCTAGACAACCTGGGAAACTTACCTCTACTCTAACTATCATGAAATTGAAACATGGATTGGATTAGAATGCTTTTAAAAATTGCATTTTTAGTTATATACATGAGAGTGTAGGGATATATGAAGACCAGAAGAGGGCATTAGATCCTTGGGAGCTGGAGTTACAAGCAGTTGTGAGCCACCCAACGTGGATGCTGGGAACCAAACTCAGGACCTCTGGAAGAAAAACAGGTGCTTTTAACTACTGAGCCCATCTCTTCAACTCCCAGAATCTTTTAATTAATTATTAATTAATTTTACATGTGTAATGTCTACCTTCCCAGTGACCTGGTTTTCATGACCGATTCACTTCAGGCCATCTAGGAGAATGCTGGTCTCTTCAGCACCGCGTCCTCTTGCCTTCTAGCATTGGTAAGAGCTACAAAACTCTGTTTCTGATTCCTCTTGTGGACTTCTCTGAACCAGAGGGGATGGATATAAAAGACCACATGTAAACTCTCATGTCATGGGCTCCCTTGCAATTTTAGCTTCTCTCCGAAGCAAAATGGCAGTCTGCTCATCACCATAACCTCCTAACAGTATGGTGACAGCCTCAGGAGAAGCAGCAGCAGCCCTGGCCTCTCAGTCACAGCTGGGGTGACTCAGGAACAAGAGTTCCCCAAGACTGAAGCTCTTGTCCAGAGTTCACAAGATCGAATTCCCTGTGTTCATGCCCTTCCTGCTTCTACTGCTGAGGATGGTTTCCACTTCCGTGCCTTGAATGCAACGTGACTTAGCAGAGGTTGGAAAAGAACATCTAGAGGGTAGACCAAAAGACAAAAAGATGAAACACAGAAGGGAAGGAAAGTTAGAAATTAGAATACTATCCCACGGGGCCAAACGACTGAAGAATTTGAGCCCCAGAAGTGGAAATGTAGAAACTAGCGAAACAAAGAAGAGATTGTCTAAATACAATTTCACACACGCACAGCAACGGCAGAGTACCAGGGATGGATTTCTCACTGGGCTCACTGAGGACGAGCAGGACGGTGCTCACCCGCTGAGATGGCACAGCAGGAAGTCTGCAGTTCCACCTGCAGCATGTCTGTAAAAGTCTCTCCAACAGGACTGGACTCTAATTGAGTCTCTAGATAGAATTATCAATTTATAACACATCCAAAGGGTGCTGTCATGTTTTCAAACACATTGAGAACCTGAAGGCCCTGCAGTCAAATCCAGATTCTACTTCGACAGTAAACCACCCGGGGGAAGGAGGCAGGATGCTTACTAAAGTAATCCAGCGTGAAAAGCCACGTCTGAGATCATCCAGAAACTAGACCTAGCTGGGGTAAAAATCACTGCCAGTTCCTTACGTGTGACAGTAGAATAATGGCTGCCTGTTTTTTTAAGTTCTCATCTGTCAGAATTCTCAACATTTGGTATAAAACGCTGCTTACTCACCAGAAAAATAAAACTAAGCAATAGAAACGTGTGGGTTTATTCTATCATTCTCTGTTTGGTGCTTACTTAGATTATCATAATTTTTAAATGAAAAACAAAGAGCAACAAAGCATGTAACCCAAAGGAAGAGGGTCCAGCCCTCAGCCCAGTGGTAGAGTGCTTTTCTATGGGCAAGGCCCTTGGTTTAGGTTGAGGAGATGGCTGTACAAGAACCTGAGTTCAAATCCCCAGAACTCACATAAAGCCAAACATGGTAGCCCGTGTCTGTAGTCCCAATGTTCCCATAACAAGATAGGAGGCAGAGAAAAAAAATTTCTGGATGTTCACAGACCCAGTAACCTGGTTTACACAGTATGGAACAAGAGACACTGACTGAGGCAAGGTGAAAGTTGAGGACCAACACCCAAGGCTTTCCTCTGACCTCTACACGGGCTCCTACACACACACACACACACACACACACACACACACACACACCCTCTATTCTAACCTCCAGTGTGTGTGGGGGGTGGGGGTTAAAAAAAAAAGGAAAGAAGGAAGGACGGACACTAATGGATATTCCAAGGCCATATTCTAAAATCCCATTAAACATGAGTTTTCGAATAGTAGGACCAAACAAACCTCGGGGAGAATAGACAGTTTGTTACAAAAGATCGAGAATCAGAAAGGACCAGTGATAACTAGAGTTTGATCCCCAAGACTCACACTGTAGGCAAAACTCACTCCTGTGAATTTTCCTCTGGCCTCCACATTCATAGAAAATGGCATGAGTCCCAAACACACACACACACACACACACACACACACACACACACACACACACACACA
>CABHPQ010001716.1:53266-71440 GCA_902168405.1 Peromyscus aztecus
ACACACACACACACACACACACACACACACACACACACACACACACAGACACAGAGAGAGAGAGAGAGAGAGAGAGAGAGAGAGAGAGAGAGAGAAATGTGAAAACACCTTTAAAAGAATCATAAAGGCAGCAGGGCAGTGATGGAACACACCTTTAATCCCAGCACTTGGGAGGCAGAGTCAGGCGGATCTCTGTGAGTTTGAGGCCAGCCTGATCTTGAACAGAACAAATTCCAGGACAGCCAGGGAGGGCATCAGATTTTGCCACAGCAATACAGATGCTTGAGAAATGTAAGGATGACATCATCACAGCTGGGTGTGATGGCCCAGGTGGCCCATCCTTGTAATTACAATCCCAGCATTTGAGAGGCAGAGGGGACTGCAAGCTGAAAGCCAGTCTCAGCTACTTAGTGAGTTCCTGGACAGCCTGAGCTACATAGCAAGATCTTCCCTCAAAAAAACCAAAAACAGGGCTGGAGAGATGTCTCAGAGGTCCTGAGCAACTCCCAGCAACCAAACCAAAAACAAGTGGGTGGCACTCTCCTGTCATTCGAGCACTGAGGGAGGCTGGGGGCTGAGGGATCAGCAGTTAATGGTCTTTAGCTACGTAAGATCAGGCCAGCCTAAGCACTTCAGTGAGACCTTGTCTCAAAAAGTACAAGAGGGCTGGGGATATAGTTCAACGGTAGAGTGCTGTGGGATGTTCTGTATGGCAAATGTGTTGCTAAGAAAACATTGATTGGCCAGTGGCTAGGCAGGAAGTATAGGCGGGGCTAACAGAGAGAATTAAAAGAACAGGAAGGCAGAGGGAGTCGCTGACTGCCAGCCACCACCAGGACAAGCCGCATGTGAAGATGCCGGTAAGCCACGAGCCATGTGGCAAGGTATAGATTTATGGAAATGGATTAATTTAAGATATAAGGACAGTTAGCAAGAAGCCTGCCACGGCCATACAGTTTGTAAGCAACATAAGTCTCTGTGTTTACTTGGTTGGGTCTGAGCGGCTGTGGGACTGGCAGGTGAAAGAGATTTATCCTGACCGTGGGCCAGGCAGGAAAACTCTAGCTACAGTAGAGTTCTTGTGTGAGGAAGGAAGGAGAAAGGAAGAGAAAGCGGGTAGAGGGGAATTTAATAAATACTTGCTGAATGGATTAATGTGTTGGAGAGAAAACACACGGTATGCCGAGCAGTACCCCGAGGATGTTCATGTCCGTGCCACAGTCTGTGAATGCATCGTGCCACATGACAAAGGATTTGCAGATGTCATCGAGATACAGGTCCTTAAAGTAGGGAAGAACACCCTAGATTAACTGAAAGAGCGAAACAGTGATCAGAAGAGCAGTCTCCCCATAGGAGGCCTTAAAAGCTGAGGACTTTCTCAGCTGGAGTGACCAAGATGGCAAGAGAGGAAGGCAGAGAGGTGACATAAAGTGGCAAGTGCAAAGATTCCAGACCCACCGTTGTTGGGGTGGGGCGGGGTGGGGGAGGAGCAGATACAAAGATGTGCTTCCAGGATCAAAGCCGAGAACACAGCCCAGAGGGAAGTGGCTACAGGAATCAGAACTCAAGCCACAACCTCCTGAGCCTGGAAATGGCTTCAAATCTAACTCAGATCTACATCAGTCAGGATTGTTCCTCAGCTGACACCTTTTACTGTATGAGTCTCAAGGCAGGGGAGGGGAGCCAACTGACTCACGCTGGACTCATTCTTATCTGCTGAACCACGAGGTAAGAAACAAATGGGTCTCGGACCAAAGGCGTCAGTCAGTAATACAGCACTTGTCTAACGTGCGGAAATCCGTGTATTCAATTCCCAACATTGTCAAAAGAGATAGGGAGAGAGAGAGACAGAGACAGAGAAATGGGTGTTGTTTCAAGGAACAAATTCTGTAAGACATTGTTGAAGCAGCAGTAAGAAATGTCTTAGTATCCTTTCCCGTGTCTGTGATAAAATACTCTGACAAAAGCAACTTAAGGGCAAAAGGGTTTGTTCTCAAGCACAGCTCAAGATACAATGTATCATGGTAGGGAAGTGAACCAGAGCTTGAAGCAACTGGCATCCACAGGCAGGAAGCAGAGAACACGTTGATGCTCAGTTCCCGTCCCGTCTCCATGTGTACAGTCCCGGACCCTGGCCAGGGAATGGTGCCACCCACAGTGGACCAGTCTTCACACCTCAACTATATTAATGGAGATAAATCCACAGGCATGCCCAGAGGCTCATCTCCCAGGTCATTCTAGAGTGTCAAGTTGAAAATTAACAGTAACCATCACAGGAAACTAATACAGTAGGGAATGGCCAGTGATGAGTGAAGGAACTCTGGCCAGCTTGAGAATGATTGGCATAGCTCTGACAGGCCCTGTTCTTCTCCCTCATTCCCTCTGGCTTGCTAAAAGCCATTAGATTACATTCCTAAAGTTAAGCACCAAGGTCTGTTCCCTTGTTTGGTTACTTCCTCCTGAGGCTGACCACTGTGGTCCAGCTCTCCAAGTACTGAAGCCCAGCAATCAAAACCCCTCTTTGGCTCACCTAATTAACATGCCCAATTCAAATGAAACACCTCATCCTAACACAGGGTTCCCCTTGTGCCTTTATAAACTTCCATTTTCCTATGTACCACATCTGACTCCCCTCTGTCCAGAGGCAGTACTTTGTCCTCTGGGACAAATACCCCTTACCTCTCTCCCTTGCTCCTTATGGTGATATTTTAATTGTACTGAAATGTGATTTTATTTGTATGTTAATAAATAAAGTTGCCTGGGGATCAGAGCTAATAGCAAGCCATAGCAGAAACTGGGCGGTGGTGGTGCATGCCTTTAATCCCAGCTCTTGGGAGGCAGAGCTAGGCGGATCTTTGTGTGTTCAAGGATATAGCCAGCATGGAGACACATGTCTTTAATCTCAATACCAACCATAGAAGACCTGGAGGTCTGTACAGACAGGCAGTGATGAGGAGGTCATGTGGTTGGGTTTACAACCAATGAGAAGGCAGAATAGAAAGTCTATAAAAAAGACAAACAGACAGGAAGTAGGTCTCTTGCTGAAGAGGACAACAGCAGCAGTTAAGGGTAAGGTTTTTAGCTCTGACCTCTTGGGCTTTCATCTCTGCAGTGGCTCTGTGTTTCTTATTTAACAAGACCGTTCATCTACAGCTCCTTTTCTCTCCTCTTCCTTGTTCCCTTCCCCTTCTCCCTTGTCCTCTCTCTCCTGTCTTTGTCCCTTATCCCTGCCCTCTGTCCCTCTGGGGCAAATAAATCTCCTTTGTGCTGAGAACTTGGTCTTGGGGTCCTGAGACAATACTTTTCCTTTCAATGAGAATATAGAAAATTGAGCAAAGAAACAAAAGCTTTTCTTTTCTTTAGGACAACAGAAATATGCACAATGAAGAGAAAGCTACCAAGGAAATACAGCTAGGCATGGTTTTGTTTGCTTGTTTTCAGTTACACAGAGACACTAAAAAAACAAACCGTAAACACTGAATATGGACTTGACTAAAATTATGACATAATTATTGTGAAAGGAAGGATGTAGAGGAGGCAGAAATAGGTATTTACCTAGGAGATTTGTTTCAGGTCTTTTGTTTTTAATTTTTTAACCTGGGAAAATTGAAAGAATATTATGTGTGGTACATGGGATAGAAATTGAGCATTTTATTTAACAAACTACTCAACAGACATTTCTTTTTTTTGTTTTGTTTTGTTTTTCGAGACAAGGTTTCTCTGTGTAGCTTTGTACCTTTCCTGGAACTCGCTTTGGAGACCAGGCTGGCCTCGAACTCACAGAGATCCGCCTGGCTCTGCCTCCCGAGTGCTGGGATTAAAGGCGTGCGCCACCACCGCCCGGCGTCAACAGACATTTCTAAAAGTATGTGAGTCATGAGCTTGCAGACAAAATGCATAGTTTTGAAATAAGTAGCAGAAGGTAACTGTTAATATTCTGACCCGCCCCTTGAAATCCCACCCCCCTTGGCGCTGCCCTGCCTCCTGACTTAAAGGCCTCATTCTAAGGAAAAACTTCTCCCCTTCCTCTCCCTCTCCCTCTCCCTCTCCCTCTCTCTCTCTCTCTCTCTCTGTCTCTCTCTCTTTTTCTCTCTCTCTTTTCTTTCTCTTCATCTTTCGATTATAATAAACTCTCCACGTGGATGCAGTGTCTGGGTTGTGAAATACTGACCACTGCCACCATGGCATGCATCTGCCCAGTATGTTTCCCTGCACGCTCGGGATATCCTCGGGGGTCCCCCCACCTGCACAATAATTCATAACATTGGTGCCCAACGTCGCCAGGCAATCCCACTGCTTTCTCTGCCCACCAGCAGTCTGAGGAGCTCTGGGATCCTGTACTACCTGCCATTTTTCAGGCTGGAGCACAGATGAGTAAGATTCCTCTCTTTCCTTCTGGCCATTTTCCCACAAGTGAGGATTAGTCTCCTTGTGTTGCTCACTGGTGCCACGTGTCTTTTGGACTCTAAACCCCTTGACTGCCATCCCGATGCGACAGCATATGGAAATGGCCTGTGCCCTCTCAAATCCACGGCCCAGAGCCTTTGTGACGATGGTCCATTGGCTATCTTTTTTTGGGGGGGGGGTTTCAAGACAAGGTTTCTCTGTGTAGCTTTGCGCCTTTCCTGGAGCTCACTTGGTAGCCCAGGCTGGCCTCAAACTCACAGAGATCCGCCTGGCTCTGCCTCCCGAGTGCTGGGATTAAAGGTGTGCGCCACCAACGCCTGGCTCCATTGGTTATCTTGCATCGTTGTTTTTGGCCCTTGCTGACCCTCCAGAGTTCAGTCCACTAGACCTTATACCTCACTGTGAAAAAATACGACTATGCCTCCCCCCCCCGCCCCTGCCCGGCCGCCCCCACCACTGCCGCCAAGCCATGGCTTGGGTTCATTCCCCTGAGACTGCTCACACCATGCCACAGCCCAGAGGCGGGTCCCTCTCTCTCCCACCTGGCTGCACTGCTCCTTCTCCGTCTTTCTTTCACAAAGTCTATTTCCTATGTGCGAATAAAAATGTATGATTGATATGGCCATCTATATTTCTTTCTGACTGACTTTTAAATGTTTCAATTTATCTGTTCCTTATCTACTCAGTTTATTTTGGGGAAAAAAAAAGCAAAAACAAAATCACATGGTCAGGTGCCATATTTGATAGGAGTGATCATGTGATCAGGCAGTGCCATCTTAAATAAGAGCAATCATGTGATCAAGGTGCCATCTTAAATAAGGGCAACCATGAGGTCTAGCTGCTATCTTGGCTAAGGTCAAAACAGGCATATCTGGTCTGATAAAAACTAACAATCTCCAGAGCCCATTTCTGACCCCAACTATTTGTCGAGCATATTTTGCAGATTCATTGTTCCTGCCTGACTTCCAGGGAAATAGCAGAAGCCATTTGTTGATTAACCAGCCACGGCAGCCATGCCAACGGAGGAGAGTGCTGGATGTATCGGTGATGGAAGAGTCATCAGCCATGGTTACCTTTCTAGAGCTTTATTGGGAGAGAAAGAGGGGGAGAGAGAGAGAGAGAGAGAGAGAGAGAGAGAGAGAGAGAGAGAGAGAGAGAAAGAAAGAGAAAGACCGCATGGAGGGGGAGAGTACGGAAGGAGAGAGTGCAGAAAGAGAGGGGACAGAGGGCACGCCCGCTTTTTAGGCTGGGACACCGTCGCAGGCTGGTGATGTAATTAAGGACATAATCCTTACACCATTGTTATGCCCAGATCGCAGGGACCCCCCAAAACACCACCATGGAGACCAAATCCCGCACGTAAAAGTGAAGAGCCTTTATTTCAAGCTCCAGAGCTTGGGCCCTCTGGCTGTCTGACGCAGCAGTGAGAGCAAAGAGCCCTGAACTCAGGTGGAGCAGGGGTTGGGGTGAGGGGATTTCCAGGGTCCAGGACCCTGATTGGCTGACAATTGTCTAGTGGTATCTGTAAAACAAAAAATAGGTGTGTGCTAGACTCAAGGACATCTGGCCACCATATCTAATGGTTGGAATGTTTGGGATGTCAGGTACTTCCTCACCCCTGGGCAGATCCCTGGGTTTGATCAGATCAGTTTAAGGCTTTTCCTAGATCTGGGTATTGCCTGCCAGTAAGCCTGTCACAGAAGCTGTGTCTAGGCCCCTAAGCCTGTCATGGCTGCTGTGTGGTCAAGTTATTTTGGGGGCCCTTCACAGCCATGGCTTCTATACTCCTGATTTGGTGTGCCATTTCCCCACAAGCTCCTGGAACACCACTGCTGCAACCTGCCTCCTTAGCTCCCTCAAGGAACATTCCTGAGACCTTCCACCATGAGTGACTCCTGATTCCCCACTCCTCACTTTGTCCCTTGTCAGCTTGAAGTATCCTGGAGAATTCAGCACTCTTGTTCCCCAACTTGCTCCCATAATTCACTTCATTTTATAATAATCAAAACGGAGGCATGCTAATATTCTGACCCGCTCCTTGAAATCCCACCCCCTTGGTGCTGCCCTGGGTCCTGATGTAAAAGCCTCATTCTAAGGAAAAATTCCTCCCCTTCCTCTCTCTCCCTCTCTTCTGCTTTTTCCTCCCATGAAGTCTGCACCCTCGACCCCCTCCCTTCTCCTCTTTCCTATCTTTCTCTTCATCTCTCTATTATGATAAACTCTCCAACAGTGTCTGGGTTGTGAATTACTGACTGCTGAAACTGCTATGCACGCATGGCATGCATCTGCCCAGCCTGCTGCTGCATCTGCCCAGCATGTTTCCCTGCATGTGTGGGATACCCTTGGTGGGTCCCTCCTCCCCACCCCTGTGCACAATAATTCGTAACAGTAACTGCTCAGAGCAATACAGGGGTATAAGAGACTTTTAAAAACATAACATCAGGGCTGGAGAGATGGCTCAGTGGTTAAGAGTACTGGCTGCTTTTCAAGAGGTCCTGAGTTCAATTCCCAGCAACCACATGGTGGCTCACAACCATCTGTAATGAGATCTGGTGCCCTCTTCTGGCCTGCAGCCATATATGCAGGCAGAACACTGTATACTTAATAAAAATAAATAAATCTTAAAAAATACATCATAAATCAGACTGCAAATATATATGTATAATTATATCTATAGTATAAAATTATATGTTTATAAATTATATATATATAATTATATGTTTATATAATAAAATATAATTATATTTAAATTAATTAAAAATATAGAAATATATTATAAATATAAAATTTTTCCTTGGGGGCCAGGGATGTAGCTCAGTTGGTAGTACAAACCTTGGTTTGGATTCGCAGGGTGACATAAATCAGACATGATAGTACTTAAAATCCCAGGTATTCATGAAGTGGAGGCAGGAGGATGAGAAGCAAAGTCATTCTTGGCTACATAATGAATGTGAAGCCAGCATAGAGACCTTGCCTTGTATCTTAGTTAGGATTTCTATTGCTGCAATAAAACACTATGACCAAAAAGCAAGTTGGGGAAGAAGGTGTTTATTCAGCTTACATTTCCACATTGTTGTTCATGGTCAAAGGAAATCAAAACAGGAACTCAAGCATGGCAGGAACCTGGAGGCAGGAGCTGATGCAGAGGCCATGGAGAGGAACTGCTTACTGGCTTACTTTCATGGCTTACCCAGTCTGCTTTCTTTACTTTCTTCTTTTTTTAATTTTTTTATTTATGAGTGCTCTGCATGTATAATTGCATGCCAGAAGAGGGAATCAGGTCCTATTAAGATGGTTGTGAGCTACCATGTGGGTGCTGGGAATTGCATTCAGGATCTCTAGAAGAGCAGCCAGTGATCTTAACTGCTGAGCTATATCTCTCCAGCCCTCAGCCTGCTTCCTCATAGAACTTAGGACCATCAGCCCAGGATGGCAGCATTCACAGTGGACTGGGCCCTCCTACATCAATTATCAAGAAAATGTCCCAAAGGTTTACCCACAGGCCAGTCTGGTGGGGTCACTTTCTCAACTGAGGTTCTGCTAATGCCAGAGTTAGTGGTTAATCCCATTCAAGAATAAGACCACTACCACAATTTAAAGCCAAATTTGAAGCAAGCTTTAATTAAATACTGACCAGGTGGATGGGCTCTGGCCAGGTCCATCTCTGGGTTTCCAGAAAAATGGCCCCCACAATTTACAGCAGCGTAAGTACTCCCCCATCAGGTCGATCAGGGCAAACATACATCCTGACATATTTCCTGCCTGTGAACCTCCTGCCCACATGTGATCAAGCACATCGGTGCAGATGGGTCAAACAAACTTGTTTAAGAGAATGAAAACATGTGGCTTGTTGTCTCCCATTAACAATAGCCTCCAGCTTTTCAGGAACTATCTGTCCTTGGGCAAGGGGCTTCCAGACTACAGGCATTTTTGCTCCATGGATCTCTTAGGCACAGTAATTAAAACTTAAAATGTAGCTTTGGCTCTCAGTTTCCTCTTCCCAATGACTCTAGGTTGTGTCAAAATAACATAAAACTAATCAGCACAGGCCCTAACAAATATACATATAACTGAAAAATTCAAAAAGCAGGAGGCTGGAGAGATGACTCAGCAGTTAAGAGCACTGGCTGCTTTTAGAAGGCCAGGGTTTGATTCCCAATGCCTACATGGCATCTAACAACCGTCTTTAACTCTCTGACCTCCAAGGGTACCAGGCACACGTGTGGATACACAGACATACATGTAAGCAAACTCTCATAAAGTAAAAATGAATCAATCTTTTAAAAATTAAATAAGCCCAGTGTGATGACACACATTTAACCCCAGCACCCGGGAGGCAGAGGCACATGGACCTCTAAGTTTGAAGCCAGCCTGGTCTACAAAGTGAGTTCCAGGACAGCCAGGGCTACACAGAGAAACCCTGTCTAGAAAAAAAGATAAAAACAAGATAAATTAGTTAATTAAATAAAATAAAAAGTAATGTTGGTTTTATAAATAAAATTATTAAAAAAAAAACACCCCCAAAACCAGCCGGGCAGCAGTGGGGCACACCTTTAATCCCAGCACTCAGGAGGCAGAGCCAGGCGGATCCCTGTGAGTTCAAGGCCAGCCTGGTCTACAGAGCAAGATCCAGAACAGGCACCAAAACTACACAGAGAAACCCTGTCTCGAAAAACCAAAACCAAACAAACAAACAACTAAAAGGACCAAGCAGATGCCATAACAGGCTGCTTAGTCTTCTCTCAGAGATCAGGCCTCAATTTCAGTTTCCTGAGACTTGAGCAAGCAGTTTCTGGGAGGGCCATGAACAAAAGACATAGTCCTTACAGTAGCTCCCTTTCTGCACGTACTCTGACTGCTCAAAGTTCAGCCAGATGTTTACTATCTGGGACCCCTCACCAACTTAGAGTTATGTGCATGAGTCAAGGACAGAGCCTAGACCACTGAGTCAGCCCCCACAGTCAGTACGTGCTAGACCAGCCAGCCCCCATGGCAGCTCAAGGACAAAGCCTGGGACTTGTCCTGGACTGCCCCCAAAATGATAATTGTAACCCCCAACCAGTAAATTCAAAGGCTACATACCCTCACCCAATTAAAAGAGAACAGAGACCTTCAAAAATAAAAATAAACCAATCTGAGTTGCACTCGTGCCAAAACCCCCCAACCACCCTGAAAGGCTTGCAATTTTTGCCTTTAAAAAGCTAGCCTCACAAAGAAAGAGCAACTCCTCCCTGCCTCGCTCTATTGGGTGTAGGAATGAGTTCCCTGTCTAGACTTGTATCTATAGAATAAACCTTGCTGTTGCATTCTGGACATCCATGGTCTTCAGTGGTCTCTTTGGGGTTGTGATCTGGGCATAACACACACACACACACACACACACACACACACACACACACACACACAAAACCACCCAGGAAACTACACATACCTTAGAATCTACAACCAACAGTAATGTAATAATACTGTTATAAAGCCACATTGTCCCCTGGTCATAGTACACAGATAAAGACAATGTTTTTGAACAGTCAGCCAACCTACCATGGGAGGCTTGGAGCCTGTTTTGGATACCACCTTCGGAATGGAAGGCAATGGGCAAAACTGCTATGGTTCTTTAGCTGAAGCCTCCTCTGAAGTAGCCTAGGTTTCTGCCATCTTCCAAATTCTTATGATGTCACCAGATCATATTCCTCAGAAGGTAGGGTATAGTGATAAATCCACGGGAGTCTGCTTAAAGGGCAAAAGTGATTTATTAGGAAAGAAAACTCACTAAAACAGAATAGGAGAATTGTTGCAGGGTACCTGGAATGCTGAGGTACAGTCCCATGCTGCTCTGAGTCAGTCTGCCATCCAAGCCCACTAGGGAGAGAGGAGAGGGCACACATGCATCTGAGATCTTACGGGTAGCCCTGAGGCCATACCCCAGGGGCAGGTACTTCAAGGTCATAGGCAGGTAGAACAGTTACCTGCTATATTTCTAGGGGCTGTGCTTCAAGGTCATAGGCAGAACAGATATCCACTACATCTCCCCCTTTTGTTTAAATAAGAAAGTTCTAACCTAATAAAAAGTATATACAATAGGAACGATTATCAAGTATTGTCCAGGAGAGGGGAAAGGTAATAACATAAACAAAAATAGAAATAAAACCAGCAAGAACAACATCAAACAAGAGACACATAGTAAAATCCAGAAATGTCCAGAGGTCATAGGCAGAACAGAGATCCACTACAGTAGGTGGCCATGGAGTCTCCAGGTCTGATCATTACAGCTATCGGTTTCACAGAGGGACAGGAGCTCATGTCCCTAATTTCTTTCATTAGGAGACAGGTGCAGCATCCTCTGTACCCAGCATAGGCTCAGATGTGGGGACCATTTCTGCTCTCAAGGAACTTCCAGGCCAGTGATGAGCTGGACATCCATTAACTTGCACAAAATCTAATATTTAACTTCAGACAAAGTGTTGTGCTTTTTTTTTTTAATTCTCCTCTAGACCAATGAAAAATTCACTAGAATGACTTCCAATTTCTGCTCAGATTGTATGCCAAAGCTGAAGAGCCATGGCTCCATCTTCACAAGAGAAGCAGGAACAAACAGAGGCAGCAGCTCTTCTCAGAGCCCTGAGGGAACTGGGATCAGGGGGAAATTACGGTGCTGAAAATGAGAGCGATTAGAGAGTCACAGAAACACAGCTCAACAGGGCAGCCTCAGCTGAGCACAATATCACGTTTCAACAGTACTCGGGGATCACTAGGGGCTGAGTGTGGGCTTCCCATTCCCAGGGCACTCCACACTGAGCCCAGCCCGCTTCACCATAAAGATCTAGGCAAGAGGAGAGGGGACTTTTTTTTCTTCATTTTCAGGTCACTACCTTCTCTGTGGCAGAGGCCTCCCTTCAAAGGAAACTACTTTTATCAGAGCCGTATCTACCTAGCAAAAAAGCCAATTAGACGTCTCCAGCCTCCTTTAGTTTCCTGTCTCACAGAAGAGAAGAAGAATGGGCTAAAATGTATCTCAAAGTTACAGTCTAGGGACTCTGGCCCACTAAAATACATAACCCCACATAAAAGAGACTTAATTATAAGATGACAGAAAGCTTCCCATCACCAGAACCTCTCCATAGCATCAATACGTCTTCAATATAAAAACAGGGAAGTACAACTGAGAAAGCAGTGAGATACAAGCTGCCATTCAAAGCAGTTTCCAGGGAAACCTAGACAAGGGAGGCAAATTAAAGAGGAAATTGAAGCCTTTGACACAGTTATGGTAAGCAGTAAACACAGCCTAACTCCAGGCGGATAGACATAAAATCACCACACGCCTGTTTACCTCAGTTTCTATTACACAATACATCATGTCTGACTACTAAGAAATTATAAGACTTGCTTAAAGCAAGAAGAAAAAAATCTGAGGAGACAAAGCAAGAACTGGGCTATAGCTCAATGGTAGAATACTTGCCTAGTATGTGTGAGGCCCCGAGTTTTATAACTAGAGCTGTGTGTGTGTGTGTGTGTGTGTGTGTGTGTGTGTGTGTGTGTGTATACATATGACACAGAGAAGGACAGAGACAGAGAACCATAACCAGACTCAGACATGGCAAAAATGGCATTACTGAACCAGAAATTTAATATTACTAATCTAGGGGTTCTAATGGAAAGAGCAGGTTACACATAACCCCAATGCTGGGGTGTCCAGGGGAGATGGTTGACCCCCGAGGCTTGACTGGAGCTGTCCTAGCCAACCAATGAGCTCCAGATCCAGTAAGAGATCCTGTCTCAAAAACTAAGATGAAAAGAGATAAGGAATGCCAGGCGGTGGTGGTGCACACCTTTAATCCCAGCACTCGGGAGGCAGAGGCAGGCGGACCTTGAAAAACCAAAAAATAAAATAAAATGACCTCTGGCCTCCATACACACCTGTAAACACATATGTACACATCTACACAAGCCAGTACACACACATACGTATAACACACACACACACACACACACACACACACACACACACACACACACACATCTAGACATAACCCTTGTATTTGTTTCACAAATAAATTACCCCTTGCTGGGTGTGGCAGCATGTGGCTTTAGCCCCCCTTCAGGGGTGGAGGCAGGAGGTCAAAGTCATTCTCTGATACATAGCAAGTTTGAGACCAGACTGGGCTAAATGCAACTTTGTCTCAACAAAAACAACAAAAAGGAATCCTCAGGGGATCCTAATAAAATTTTTACCCTCAGTGGATCACAGATCTAAAGGTAAAATACAAAACTATACGAGTTCTAGAAAGAAACAGAAAGAAAAAACTCTGGGTAACCTTGTGTTTGCAATGAGTTTATAGATACCAAAAATATGATCCATGGAGGGAAAAGAAAGGCAAGTTTTATTTCATTAAACTAAAAAATTCCTGCTCTGGGAAGTCACTGCTGGGAGAGGGAAAACCAAGCCAGATAATCTACAAAACACACATCTGATAAAGGACAGGAATGCAGAATCATCTGCAAAGAAGCCCCAACATTCGGCAACAAGAAAACAAACAACCCAACTAAAAATGGACAAAAAAGAAAAGAATAGAAACAAAAAAGCAGATTATGTGGGGTATGGCTCAGCAGTTGAGCATTGCTACTCTTGCAAAGGGCCCAGGTTTGGTTCCCAAGCCCCACGTGGTGGTGGATAACCACCCACAACTTCAGTTCCCAGGGATCTGAGGACCTCTTCTGGCCTCCATGGGCACGTGGCACACATGTGACGTACATACATACATGTAGACAACACACAGGGAATAAAAATAAATCAGTCTTGTTTTTAAGGGAAGAAAAGAAAATGGACACTTTGCTAAAGATACACATGATAAATGAGCCTGTGAAAAGGTGTCACCGAGGGACTGTAAATTAAGACAATAACAAGATACTAACGCACACTAATCCCAGTGGCTAAAATCTAGAAAATAAACCAACAGAAACTAAGATCTGACCTCCCAGACATACCAGATATAGGCATGCTCAGGGAGCAGCAGTCTTCGTCGCCGGTGTAATATAAAATATACGGTCACCTTGAAAGAAACTTCAGTAGCTCCTTTAAAAAGTCAGACATGGTTTAGGGGCTAGGGAGATGGCTCCATCTGTAACGTGTTTGTAGAGCAAGCATGATGACCTGAGTTCAGACTCCTAGCACCCACACTAACGATTCAGGCACAGCAAGACACATTGTTAATTCCAGGACTGTGAAGTTAGAAGTGGGAGGGTCCCTGGAAGCCACTGCTCAGGCAGCCTAGATGAATCAGTGAGTGGCAGATTCAGTGAGAGACTATGCCTCAAAAAAAAGGTGAAGGATGATTGAGAAGATATGCAGGGCTGGAGAGAAGGCTCAGTGGTTAAGAGCACAGGCTGCTCTTCCAGAGGACCCTGGTTTAATTCCTAGCACCCACACGGTGGCTCACAGCTGTCTGTAACACCAGTCTCAAGGGATCCAACACCCTCTTCTTGTCTCAGAGGGGCACCAGGCATGTACATGGTACCCAAATATATGTGCAGATCAAACACCTATACACATAAAATAAAAAATATTTTTATTTTTAAATTTAGGAAAAGGAAGACACCCAATGTCCACTCGCAACCTGAATGTATTCACATAAGCATGCACATCCGATTGTGCCCCCACACATTAGACACAGGGATTTTTGTTGTTGTTGTTGTTTTGTGTTTTTTTTTTATTTTTTGTTTTGTTTTGGGGGGCTTTTTTTTTTTTGATTTTTCAAGACAGGGTTTCTCTGTGTAGCTCTGGCTGTCCTGGAACTAGCTCTGTAGACTAGGCTAGCCTTGAACTAATAGAGATCCACCTGCCTCTGCCTCCAAGTGCTAGGATTAAAGGTGTGTGCCACTGCTGCCTGGCTAGACACAGTTTTAATATACAGCCTAATACTCTTGCTCCTACATATTTACTTAGCTGAGCTGAAAACTGATGTCCGCATAACCCTGCATGTAAGCGCCCACAGTGGTGTTAGTCGTAATCGCCAAAGGCTGATCAAGAGCTCCCTCAGTGCTTGTGTTAGTCCCCAGGACTCTACAACACAGTGCTATCAATGAAGTGGCTTTGATACACAGACATGCATTAGCTCACAACTCAGTCTACAAGTCTGAAATAAGGGATCTACAGGGCCGTATTCTCTCTCTGACTCTGGGCAGACTCCTCCCAGGCCTTTCTAGGTTCTACTGCTGCTGCTGCTCCTTGGTGCTCTTTGGCTTGTAACCACGTCAGTCTACGCCCTGCCTCTCTGTCACATAGAGCTCTCTTTGTGTGCTTCTGTCTCCACATGACATGTTCCTTTTACAGAGACCTGTCCTGGTGAATTAGGAACCCACTCTAATGACGCCCTAATAATTTGATTATATCTTCAAAGAGATATAATTCCCAAATACGGTGATATTTGCAGGTATCTAAGATCTCAATTTCAACAAACCTTTATGGAAGACACAAGTCAACTTTGAAGACATGAGTTATAGGAGCTGGGTGTGATGTTTCACACCTGCAATCCCATCATTTGGAAGACTGAGGCAAGGGAACAGCTATAGGGCTATAGGGTGGGAGGCCTTGTCTTAAAAAAAAGAATAGGTTAGCTGATAAACAACATGTGGTATACTCATACAAGGGATTATTATTCAATGATAAAAAGGAATGAGCTATCAAGGTATAAAAAGATACCAAGAAATTTTAAACCGTATCACTTCATGAAAGATGTCAGTCAGAAAATGCTTCCTACTGCATGAACCAGCTCTCTCTAGAAAAGGCAGAACTATAAAGAGTATAAAATGTCAGTAGTTACCAAAGTTGGGGGTATGAAGTAGGGGGTGGATGAACGAAGCACAGGGGATTGTTAGGACAGTAAATTTATTGGAAGATAGTCGGAGATACATTGCCTGTCCTGCTTTTCAAGCTCTATGGGACTCTAAAATACAAAGAATGTAATTGGATACAAAACTCTAGGCGCCAGTTAAAGATAATATATCAATACTGGCTCACCAAATGTCACAAATGTATCAACAAGAAGGTACATTAGGAATAGGGAGATACTGGAATTACATACTTTCCATTCTCTCTTCACAAGATGGTTATATGTCCTCCCAAGTCCCCGTGATCACTGGCCCATTTGCTTAGTCCTGTACCACACTGTGCCGCTTAGCTTCTGTCAACTTGACACACACTGGAGTCACCTAGGATGACAGAACCTCCATTGAGCGATCACCTGCATCATATTATCCCTGCATCATATCTGGGGGGCATTTTTTTGATTAATGATTGATGTGGAAGGGGTGGCACTGCTCACAGGAGCTCCAGCTCACTGTGAGCAGTGCCACCCCTGGGCAGGTGGTTCACTGCTGAACAAGCCACGGAAAGGAAGCCAGTAAGCAGTATTCCTCCATGGTGTCTGCTTCAGGTGTCTCTCTCCAGGTTTCTGTCTTGGCTTCCTTCAACAATGGACTATAATGTGGATGTGTAAGCCTGGGAAACCCTTTCCTCCCCAAGTTGTTTTGGTCATGGTGTTTTATCCCAGCAAGAGAGGAGCAAACTGGAATACACATCATATTTCACCTTTGCATCTGTCATTTGCTAGCTGTGGCTTGCTGACCCCTGGCCTAGAATGCAGAGATGGTGAAAGGACTGAATCCATGCAACCCGTTAGCAGGCACCAGGGGAGGCCTGACAAAGAGCACTTCTGTTCACTCCATGTACTGATGATGTAACCTGTGGTGTAATCATTATAAGCCTCTAACCCATTAGGCTACTTTCAAGATGGGGGCATAAGACAGAGCTGTCACACTAAAGCTACTGCAATCTGAACAAACTCTGGATTAGTGACTGGTCTTTGGTCTACCAAAGACAAATCCCCATGGAGTACTTGTGGTATTAAGAAACCCCTCCAGTATTCTAGTTCTGTGGTTTTAATTAAAATCCATTTTTTTAACATTACACAACACACCCTTAATCTTGTTCAAGTTAAAAGTTGCTGTGTTTGGTTCAGGACATGTGATGCAGTCTGAGCCTTAAGAACAAATGTCTGTACAACAGATGATGTCAAGGAAAACGGCCCACAAACTTGGAGAGGGCCCTCACACCCTGGAAAGTTTGTGCATACATACCCAATCTAAAGTAAAGACTCTGTGGTCTCAGCTGCCATACAGAAATATGGACAGCATTGCCAGACAAGGCAGAGATGCAATTTTCTGTCCATAAAAATCTGATGTTTTTTTAAGTTGGCAACTAGACCTGGAATATAGTTTGTAGGGCCCTTGCCTATCCTGAATGAGGTCTTGGGTTTGATCCTCAGAACCCTATAAACTAGTATTGTGGCACACCCCTGTAATCCCAACATTCAGGATCTGGAGACAGGAGGATCAGAAATTCAAGTTCACCCTTAAGATGGAGGGTTATATGAGACAAGAAGGGCAACAGCTGTGCTGGAGAGGTGGCTTAGTGCTTACAGCACTTGCCACATGAGTGTGAAGACTGGATTCTGCATCCCAAACAACACATAAATACCAGGTGGGACATGACCTCTCACCTCTAATTCCCACCTTGGAATGCAGAAGCTGGAGATTCCTAGAAACAACTGGTCTGGGAGAATGCCCTTATTGGTGAGTTCTGGGTTTGATAGGAAAACCTTGCCTCAATGAAAAAGGTAGAAAATGATGGAGGATGATTCCTGACACCAAACTCAGGCCTACACACACACACACACACACACACACACACACACACACAAAAGAAAAATGCCAGCAAATGTACTGGATAGTATTATGTCAACTTGACACAAGCTAGAGTCATCTGAATGAAGGGAGCCTCAATTGGAGAAATGCCTCCTTTAGAAGAGACTGTAAGCAGGGCTGGAGAGACTGCTCTTCCAGAGGTCCTGAGTTCAATTCCCAGCAACCACATGGTGGCTCACAACCACCTGTAATAAGATCTGGCGCCCTCTTCTGGCCTGCAAAGACACATGCAGACAGAACAATAAGTATAATAAATAAATTTAAAAAAAAAAGAAGAGACTGTAAGCAAGCCTATGGTGCATTTTCTTAATTAGTGATTGATGGGAGGGCCCAGCCCATTGTGGATGGTACCATCCCTGGAGTGGTGGTCCTGGGTTCTGTAAGAAAGCAGGCTGAGCCAGCCAGTAGCAGCACCCCTCCATGGCCTCTGCATCAGTTCCTGCCTTCATGTCCCTGCCTTGTTTGAGTTCCTGTCCTGACTTCCCGTGATGATGAACAGTGATTTGGAAGTGTAAGCCAAATAAACCCTTTCCCCCCAGGTTGCTTTGGTCATGGTGTTTCATCAAAACAATAGAAACCCTAAGACAGCAACTATCTGAAATTGTTTATAAATACTGGAACAGTATATTGGAAGAATAGGGCATTACATAAATGAATTGGGGTGCTGACGATCAGGAAGGACAGCTTCTGGAGAGCTCTGATTGTCACACTTACAATGGCATTGAAAAAAGATCACTTAGTGGAGGCAGGGTTCAGAATCAAGTATTAGAAGTCTATCATTAAGTTAAGTAAGGGAGAAATGAAAAGGGTCTATTTGTTCTTTCTCCTAAAGACTGTAAGCTTCAAGACAGCAGGATGACCGTCTGTCTTGTCTATTGCTGTATTCTCCAGCATTCAGAAAGCTGCCACACAGAATTTGTGTAAAGTGAAGGAGTGGTGATAGAGGTATTTTTGAAGGGCTAGGTTTAAGGGTCAACAGGCTTAAGTGGAGTATTAATAAATTTCAGG
>CABHPQ010001717.1:0-52490 GCA_902168405.1 Peromyscus aztecus
AAAAAAAAAAACCACACCTTCCTTCCCATTTCCTCTTCCCTAAGGATCTCTAGTGGATGAGGAACTTAAGGGGCCATCATATCTCAAGGATGGCATCTAATGGTACCCATAGATGCAAACTTGTTTCTCCTTTGCAGAGTGGGGATGTGGGGGTCTCTGGTATTTGCTGTGGGCTCCTCCAGGCAGCCAGGGCTACAGTTTAGCACCATCAGGACATGTACTGAGCTTGTTGTGGTCATGCCCCTGCTCCCGGGCCTGTGTCTAATCAATAGTGTCCATAAAACGCTCATCCAACGATGGAGGAGCCACAGGTCCCATCAAGCATCTTCTCTGCAAACAAAGGAGGACTACAGAGAGACAAGAGGTGCACCCCGTTATCCTGCATCCTAATCCTGAGGCTGACCTGGCACATCCTTCTGTTTGATTGTAGAAAAAATGTATCATAGACTGTAGGCAATCTGTCCCCCTAGGAAAAGTCCTGGTCCCCAGGGTATGGAACATGTTAGTAAGTGCTCTCTAGGAATTCTCCACTTAGCTTGAAAAATCTGTTAGGCTCAAGGATTCAATGACAATGTGTCTTAGAGCACTCATTACAATGTATAAAAATTTCATGAACATCTCATATAGCATACAAGTGCCATGAAGTGGAATTCTGGATAGCTATTTAAGAGGAAAACTGACTCTGGATGGTGGTGGTGTACACCTAAAACCCCAGCACTCGGGAAGCAGAGGCAGGTGGATCTCTGTGAGTTCGAGGTAGGTCTAGTCTACAGAGTGAGTTCTAGGACAGCCAAGGCTACATAGTGAAACCCTGTCTGGAAAAAGAAAAAAAAAAGATGAAAACCGAGTCACTGAAAAGAACTAGCTAAAAGGCTCTGCAAAGGCTGGTGCACACCTGTAATCCTGAGCACTCAGGAAGCAGAGGCATGAAGATCTCAAGTTCTAGGACAGCCTGGGCTAAACAGTGGGATTCTTTCTTTAAAAATATGTAGAAATATATGCATAGGAAACAGGTATATCTTGAAACATTAACATTAGTTATCATGGCTGTTAAGCTTGTGGATCTCTCTCTCTCTCTCTCTCTCTCTCATTCTCTCTCTCTCTCTCTCTCTCTCTCTCTCTCTCTCTCCCTCCCTCCCTTCCTTGTCCTTTTCCCTTCCTCTTTTCCATCTGGAAATGCTGAGGATCAAACTTATGGCCTTGCACCTGCTAGACAAGAGTTCTATCACTGAGCTACACCCCCACTGTGGATGACTTTTCTTAAACTTCCTTCTGTGTTTTGAACTTCATTTAAATGAAGATGAATCATTTTTCAATTGTAACATTTTTCTATTTTGATGCTCACACTCATCCTATTCACTCCTCATGTTTTCCCTCGGGGTTCTTCTATGCCTCTTCTTCCTTCTTGGCTGGGAGGACTGGGAACAATTTCCCAGCACGATCCAGGATGTGTGTGCAGGTGCTAGTCTGGCTCCTCTCCATGGACCAGCAGGCCGGCCATCTCTTTGGTCATGAATCCTGTTTAGATGCTTCAGTTTTCACCATTGGATTTCAATTCTAACATCTGCTCAGTTGAATTTTAAAATAGCTGGTACTTCCTTTAATCAGAAACCTCCAAGACTCTTTTCCAAAGACAAAAGAAAGAGTCAACCATCTATAGTCTTGTCAAGCCCCACTGTGAAAATGTCACTCCGGGGATTCTCACCCGTGGGCACTCTGTCAGTCTACACTCACAGTTGTGGAGGGCTGGAGCTTAGCATCAAGTCTGATCACCTATGAGCTTGGACTGAACTGCATTTCCTCCATGTCAGTGGGGCCTCTCCCACCTCATCTAAATCCTCTCAGCAGCTGCCACAGGACTGTGTGTGCCCCAGGGACCTGGCGCTGGACCAGCTGTTCTCAATCTGTGGGTCTGACCCCTTTGGGGTTGAGGATTGACCCTTCCACAGGGTCGCCTATCAGATCTCCTGCATGTCAGATATTTACATTACAATTCATAACAGTAGCAAAATCACAGTTAGGAGGTAGCAACAAAAATAATTGTATGGTTGGGGTCACCACAACACGAGGAACTGGATTAAAGGGTCGCAGCGTTAGGAAGGTTGAGAACCGCTACTCTGGACTGTCTTTGGACTATGTAACCCTCACAATGTCTTACATAGGATAAATGACCACCTCCCTTTCATATATGAGGAACTCAGGGTCGGTGACACTGATAAAATTGGCCAGGTTGACACAGCTACCAAGGGGCCGGGTCAAGTTCAAATCCAGAGTGACTTCAGACCAGCCAGGGTTTTGTGTAACTTGGATGTCCTGCCTAATTTTTTTGCATGCGTGTCCTGATTCCCACACTTATTGCCCTCCTAAGACACCACATTGTGGAGACTCATTGTATAGATGGTAGTGGAGACCGGGTACTAGGAGGAAGGTACGTCATGGGGACCATGGGGACATCCTTTCTGACTGAAGTCTCACGGAGCATCTGTTTTCTGTGAGGAAGGGGTATACTTCCTTTTCAGAGAAAGCACCTCCTTCACCTCGACCTCCAGAAATTCAGAGGCCAGTTTGTGGCCTCAGAGCTCTGTGCTGTCAATTGGTACTAGAACTGTGCTATTCTAGAACTTTGGTGTGGATTCTAGCCTGTATTTTGTATCTCCCCCCGCCCCCCATACATTCAGGCCTAATGTATCTACTGACGGGGGCTGTGTTGAATCTTGGATAGAATGAAGCATGGCAGCGTGACCATACACTCACTTAAGCATTTGCCACAGGGGTCACTTTGCTTAGCCTGTCCCTGACAACATGCTGATACGGAATGGCAGAGACAGCATCCACGCCATCAGCTAAGTATGACATGGAGGGAAGTGAGCTGAGATGGGAAGGGCCCCTAGACAGGCGGGGAAGCCACCCTTTAGCTGCAGACCCTTCTGACCTGCCTAGCTACACTTCCCACTAGTACTAGAAAAACGGTGGCCACATTTTCGTGACTGGGATCATGCAACAATGTGTTGGTTCCACAGCCCTGGAAGCTACAGCCCTAGACCTGGCTGTTCCTTAACAAGAGCACTTCCTGAGATCATCACAGGCTCCCTGCAACCAGGAAGAGGTCCCCAGCTGACACTCAAGGATAAGGACTGTGCCTGCGCCTGGGAGGCAAGGGCAGAGAAACCCAAGTGTCAGGACTACCCTCAGGTCTGCTGTATCCGTGTGCTCCAGTGACAGAGACCATGAGCAGAGCCCTTGGATTTTCTGCATGGGCTAAACACAGCAGGGATGACCTCCTTATCACATTCACTGAAGGGGCAGACTAAGAAGTGGCTGTGAGGGGCTGGACAGTTGGCTCAGGGGTTAAGAGCACCTGTTGTGGCAAAGGACCCAGGTTTGGTTCCCAGCACCCACATGGAGGCCCACCACCTCCTCAGGCACCAGGCACATGTGTGGTGCACACACCTATGTGTAGGTAAAACACTCATTTGCATAAAACAATAAAACTAAATCTTAGAAGAAGAAAGAAGAAGAAGAAGAAGAAGAAGAAGAAGAAGAAGAAGAAGAAGAAGAAGAAGAAGAAGAAGAAAAAGAAGAAGAAGAAGAAGACGAGAGTGTGATCCCAGTAGTCTTTTGGTCTCCTTCCATCCTGGGAGCTCTAAGATTCTCAGGTGAGAAGCTGCCATCCATCTTCTACCCAGTCAGTTACTGATATAGTCAATGAGTAAACAGTAACAGGTATCTGCATCCAGAGGGACATGGACGGTTGAAGCCGTGCTAACCAGGAACACATCATTCAAAAGGCCTGTTGGTGGAATGCAACCGTCCTCCAGTTAGTGCTTCAAGGGGCAATGACCAAGGGCTGGTGCCATCTTAGAAAATATGATTTCAGCTGGGCCTGGAGGTGCAGGCCTGCCGTCCTAGTTAATCAAGAGGCTGAGGCAGGAGGACTGTAGTTTAAGGGCTGCCTGGGCTACAGAGTGAATTCAAGGCCAGTGTAGGCCACCCGTGCGGCCCTGTTTCAAAGTAACAAGTAAAAAGAATGCTGGCCTGCAGCTCATGATGGAGACCTTGCCCAGCATGTATGAGCCCCTAAGATCAATTCCCGACACCATTAAAAAAACCCTTCAGTTCAACAATCATCTCCTCAAAACCATTCCCAAATGGCTGAACGTTTTACCCAGTAATGCACCCTTTTCTTGTCTGCCGTCTGTACTTGATGAGTTACGGCTCATCTTTGTAGACACCCTCCAGGCATGAGCTCCTCAAGGCTCTCTCTGAGTCTCCTTGCCTTCCCTCCCAAGCTACACTAGAGTCTCTTTCTGGTAGACCCTCAGCCCTTGGGCATAATTCTGCCACTGTTTGGCATTTGCCATGATTTTCCCTTTGTTTTAACTCGGGTTCCCTAGTGGATGGGGTGCCTTGAGGGGGTACCAGTCTCCTTCAGCTTCGCAAGTCTAAGGGGGCTTAGTATATGGTTGGTACCCAGCAAGTGTTGGATCGAGCGAAGGAAGCTGCAGGAGGTCCCTAAGGTGAGGGAACTTGTATCTTAGGATCAAGATGAGTCCACTGTGGGTGGCTGAGGCCAGTCCCTTCATTTTACCTTTCCTCCCAAAGAAAGACCTGGTGAACCAAGTTGAACAAATGCCAGCAACACAATGGCCTTGGGATGGAGGAAAGTGTCTTCAGCCTGGGTTGTCACTATGGCCTTCAGACAGAAGCCGGAGTTCTCCCTGTCTCTATTTGGCTTGAAGTCTTGCGTTTTAAGAGCTGGGATAAACTTCATCCACAACTTGCTTCACCCACGTCCAGAGGCAAAAATAACTGAGAATATTCTGGGCATATTTACAGATTCATTGACATCTCTTTAGTTTTGCCTATAGGTAATTTTCCCAAGTACCACCAACGAACTGCCTAGTTAATAGAAATACATATTATTGCCTAATCATGATCTTCAGCATTTAGAAAGAAACAGGAGACCTCTACTAAGAGGCTTATCTGGACCAGGACTGACATATTAACTGGCCACCATTCAGATTCCTTCTTTGGAGCTAGTTTATGCTAACTGAAAGAGAAAGGAAATTACTTTTCTACCTTAATTATAATAGGAGTATAGGTAGACAATGTTGGAGATATAGAGCATATGGACGAAAATTAAGTTGACTTGTAAAATTCCACTGTTGGGATATAGCTCCTGCTATACTCCGTTGTGTTTTCTTTTTATATTTGTATATACCCTCACGTACTTTATAAACTATATGAATATTTATATATGTGAATTTAAATACCAAATCAGGGTAATATTTTATGTGCATTTTTATAAGTTGCTTTTCATGTAATGCTATATCATGAACAGATTTTGCATGCCATTAAACAGTTTTCAAAGACAATGCTTTGGAAGGTGGCAGAGCCTTCCACTGTCTCTATTAAGGTTTAGTGTCATGCCTCACCCCAAGCATAGAAGGCATAGCATGCTCGCCCAGTGATGACTTGCTTCCTGGTAATGGTCCAGGTTTTCCACAGGCCTCACACAGGGGCATGGGGTCAACTGCGCTCATGAATTCACCTTCTAAGGTTTCTGGCCAGTATGGCCTCTTACATCCACCCTAGGGGGACTATTAGGATAAAGGAAGACACTTGAGTTACTTGGCAAGGAAATGGGAGAGAGGGTCAGATCTCATCCTCTTCCTCTTCTTCAACAGTCAAAGCACCTAGTGGAAGCTATAGCAGATTCTTTACTGGCTCATGAAGCCTTGGAAATGGGGCTCTCACCAAATTCAAGACCTCTTTAAGTTGTCTTAAACATCTTTGTTGTTGAAAATACTTCTCAAATGGATGTGCCCATTGGAAATGGGGCTCTCACCAAATTCAAGACTTCTTTAAGTTGTCTCAAACATCCTTGTTGTTGAAAATACTTCTCAAATGGATGTGCCCATTTTCTTGTCTTAGTAAACTCGGTACAGCCATCCCTCTGGATGTGGACTGAACTGAGGATGCTCGAGTGTTATATATATAATGAGGCAGCATCTGCACCTCACCTGTGAACACCCTCCTCTCTGCTCTATGCCGTCTCTAGATGAGTTGAAATACCGAGCAAATGTACATTCTGTCCAAATACCTCACTATGTGATATCAGTTCAGGGATACTGACAAGAAAAATCAGTCAGTATATGTTGAGTACATAGTCAATTCTTTTCAGAGCATTTTTGATCTGCGGCCAGTGAAACCCATGGATACAGGGCTTGTGGAGGGGAAGGCTGACTGCACACATAAATGACTTTTTTTCTTTGTTTATTGCAGATGCCTGCCTAATGCCTCAGGCTCATCTTTCTGAAGTGAATTAATGAGTTGTCATGCCTCCAAACCTACCACATGTTCTCACAAAGTAAATGTCCAGCTTCCAGCCAAGTACCCCTCCTCTGGGAGACCCCGTCCTGCTGTAAACTAGGTATGTGGTGCCTCACTGAATGTGATGCCTTACAGTGACCACAGGAGGTGGTTACTGCTATTACCTCTGTGTTATAGACAAGGACGCCAAGGACCAGTGGTATTCTTGCTCAAACAATGAAGCCAAGAACCAACCTTGGACTCAAAGCTGGGCTGACTGCAAAGTCCACACCCCTAAATGGTGACCATTATGGTAGTTATTTTGGAGGGCTATCTAAATACAATTAGCTGTCTGTATTGGTGATTCTGTATGTGTAGGAAAAACTGCAGTCTTGATGGAATAGGTATGGACTCTTTTCTTGTGTCTATTTTTCCAAGCAATACACTGTGGGGAACATTTACATAGCATTGACATTGTATGATGATATAAAGTATGCATAATACTGTGTACATAAATGACATATGCAAATATTGTATCATTTTATAGAAGAGACTGGAGTGTCAGGGGCTCTTTCAATCCACACAGGCTTTAGAACTCTCCTCCCTTGGATATGGATGGATGAATGCACACATATAAATGTAGCGAAGAAGTCTGTGAAAAAATTCAAAATGCCTGCTTTCTAACTGTACAAAAATGAGGTTGATTTAATATACCATCCGTTACAAAAAGAATGAGGGGAAAGGCTATTAATCTCTGTGTATCCACCCACCTTTGGCTTTATGGCCTGGCGGACGCTCAGACAGGTCTGCCAGTGGAGAGCAGCTTTGAAGGAATGACCCCGGCAGTGTTGGTCCATCTATTCTTTTTTGTGGGAAGCACAGGTGGGAAAGGACCACAGAGCTTGAAATGCTATTCTAAAAAATTCAGTCCGGGACATTGGCTGTACATCTCAACTTTTGGCTCAGAGACAACTGGCTGGATAGATCAGGGTCGCCTTTATATGTAGACAGCGACTCCACCCTGTCTATGTAAGGATCAGAGAAAGCACTACCGTTCAATCTTAACAGCTCTCTGCATGTTCATGTTTTCATCTACTGCCTTTTATTTTCATAATGTCAGAGTCAAAAAGATTGAGGCCACCTTCAGTTGGAGAAAATGAGAAGCAGAATGATAATAACCACCTGCATCACAAATAATGTTAATTCAGTTGTCAATGGTCAACTAATAACAATATCAGAATTTCTTTGCAATTTTCCTGCTCTGTAGAGGCAATGGAAGCTTCGCTTCGGGAATCTCAGACTCCACTGAGACCATCCTGTAGTTTAGTGACGGGCTTAGGAAATTAAATTTCATCAATTGGATGAGAAAATCGGGAAGTAAACAGCACACTGAGAGTCACACGCTGACATGGGTCCTACTCATCTGTGGTGACAGTGGAAGAGATCAGAGTGGAATCCCCAGTGTCTGGTCTCACAACACAACCTTCTTTTCTACACATCTGGAAGCGCCCCTTCCCGGTCACAGTATGCTTGACTCCCGTGCGTTAGCTCCCTGTGCTTCAGTTTGCTTGGTATCTACTGATGGTGGGGCCGTAGCGCATGCTACCACACAGTCAGCTGACCGTGCGTTCTGCATACTGTCATTTCTATCCCCCTAGTTTAGGTCCTTTCGGGGCCCACATTCAGCCCCAGAATCTCAGGGAAGAGGGAGCTCCACCTGCCACATGGGTTGACTTCCAGCACCGTGGCTTCAACTTTCCCTACGTGTTCCCAAGCCAATTGCAGCTCCACCACCTTCTGCACACAGAGGACAGAACTGCAGAACTGCAAGTAAGGGAGGAATGAACATGGCTACATATAGCAGAGCCTGCAAACGTGCTCTTCCTAGAGAACTAAGAATTAGCAAGGATCTAGCGCAGTGGTTCCTCAACCTTCCTAACGCGGCCGCTCTTTAAAACGGCGCTTCATACTGTGGTGACCTCCTAACCGAAGAATTATTTCCGCTGCAACTTCATAACTGTAATTTTGCTGTTGTTATGAGTCGTAATGTAGATATCTGATATGCAGGGTATCTGATATGCAACCCCAGTGAAAGGATCGTTTGACTCCCAAAGGAGCTGCAACTCACAGAGTCACTGGTCTATCGGAAAAGGTAAAGCTTTTAATGCTGTTTAGAAAAAGGGGCGGGGAGGGTTGGGAAAAAAAAATATATATATCAGTGGCAGAGTGCCTACTTAGCATGCACAAGGATCCGAGTTCAATGCCTAGTCTGGCAAAAAGAGAAGTGTTTTAATGTTTAAAATTACTAAATTAAGTCCTTCCCAGATTCTTAAAGTGCATCTGATAAAGAATGCATCAACGCATTTCTAATCTACCCACGTCAACTTATTACTGAGTGAACTAGAGAAGACAAGCCTCCAGATTCCCTTGATTCTCTGTGTTCCCTACTCCCAGAGGCCTTCTCAGGAAGACGACTACAGCTTGGGAAGCTCATGGCCACAGTCTTATAGTTCCCCATCACACACAGGGGCCGAGAGTCAAGGAGATAAAAATGTATTTGCGAGTCTCAGACTTCTTCGTCTCAAACGCATCCTTCTCGTCTAACATAACCCCGGTGCTCCCGCTTCTGAGATGCCACTGCCCAGGTGGAGCCTGGGAGACCCGATATACAGAGATGGAGAAGGGTTCCAGACCTAGCCAGCTGATGAGAGGAACAGACATCAGATTCCGTAACAGACTCTAAACCACATCTTGGGCTTGGTGCTGCTGACCCACAGGAGGGGAATCCAACTCAAAACAACAGTCTGCGGTGATTAATCTTTGCCGTCCACTGGACTGACGTCAGAAGCACACAAGGAGACACATCTTCGGGTGAGTCTATGAGGGTGTTTCCAGACAGATTTCCCTGAGTGTGGGTCGTACCTCCATGGACTGGGGTCTCAGACGATATAAAAGGGGGAAAAAGGGGGGAGGCTAGCTAAACCCAGCACCTCTCTGTGCTTCCTGATGGCAGATGCAGTGTGACCAGTGTGTCTCGTGTTCTTGAGGCCACCTTTTCCCTACCGTGGCACGCCGTGAGCCAAGGTGAACCTCCCCCCCATCTGCCCCAAAGTTGTTTTTATCAGAGCGGCAACAAAGGTAACTAATCCATAACCCTCACTCATTTTGTTTGACTCTGTTCTGTTTGTTTTTTTCCCCTCCCTGTCGTCTGAACGTGAAAAATATTAAATGGCAAATTTAGTGTTGACGTAAACAATAGAAATGGGCAACACATTATGTATCATTTGGCATAACATTCCCAACCTGCCTGCAACCAGTGCACCACAGCGCCCCCTAGGACGCAGACTATGTGAGATTCACAGCCTCGCTTTCACGGGAAGGCTTTGCGCTCTCCCCTTAGGTCACGGGATTTCCATGGGAAACTGTTCTGAAACATTTCACAAACGGGAAGCTTCCTAGACATCACCGAGGCTTATTGTAGACAGCAGATAAAACCATGTGGTAGTGATGGGAACATGCACAAGTACGCTGCCTGGAAAAGATCTACAAGGTCAAAAAGCTGATGACCTCAAACTGAAAACAGCAAGCACCACCACCAAGCACCACTTATCCAAGAAGGTTAAATGTGCACTTGAACTTTAGAAGGAATCTGTTACTTTTTTTTTGTCGTCTCTGGTGACCCAGGGGACTGCCTCATAAAGCCTTAAGATTGGACCAAAATATGGAATTGCCCTACATAAAGATACAAAGAACCTTTTTTTTTTTTTTTTTTTCAAGCAAAACTGCGATATCTCAAAGGTCCAGGTCAAGGCTAATGGCCTTTGTTACTATTTTTGAAGTTAGACAAACTGTGTGCATTTTAGAGAGGATTAAAACGCCAGATTTGTGTAAAACGAAAATCCTCTGGAGCAGATACAAGAAACTCCAAGCCTGTGGGCGTCGACGTTAAGCCAAACATCTGGATGAAAGATAAGAGCTCCAACAACTGCCACACATCCTCCGAATTTATCAAGACATGTTGATCATAAAACTAAACAGTTGTGGTTTCACTTTTTTTCTCTCCTGATCCTTCCCTTCCCCTCCCCTCCCCTCCCCCACCCCTCCATTTCAGCTCCACATTAAGGTGTCACCACGGGGCCACATGTCCACAGGTGCTGGTTTTAGTTTAGCTTTTGGAAGTCTTGTGAAAGGAAATCATATGGAATCTTTAATTTTTTTTTTTTTTGGAAAGTGATGCATCTCTTGGGGAAAGCAGCCTCAGAACAGTAACATGAGGTGATGAAAACAGCTTAGGGGCCATGAGGTCTGGTGAGCTCGTGTGCTCTATCCAATGTTTCCACTTCAATTGTTATTTGTTTCTACTGTTCTAGTTTTCTCAGTGGCAGAGGGGAAATACAGCATGGTGACTGCTCTCTGGAAAGCCTATGTCATGTCGTTGAGCAGAAAAGGGACAAGCTGATGTGTGGGGCTGATGTCAGTCGGCAAGGAGGAGGTGGGAAGGAGCCAGCCAGCTCCGGACCTGCTCTTATGAGGGGCTCTACCGTGGTCTTTCATTTCAGTCCTGGTGAAAAGCCATGGGACACAAATGCTTGTCTCCGTTTTAGGCATCAGCAAGTTGGGACTCCGAAAAGGTCTAAGATCGGGGAGTGGGTCTGGGGTGTGAACCTAGCGGGGTGTGACCCTGCAGAGGAGCAAGCTGGTCCGGGGTGTGACCCTGAATCTGCCTTTTCGTTCTGTACCACGAGTCCAGCTCCCTTAGAGGAAGGTGTGTCACAAAAACCAAAATACTCGAGGAAAGAAATCGGACTATTTAAAGAAACAACCGAATCTCACAAGAATGGCAGGTTACACATTCATTCTTGGCATCAAAAATCTGATACTGCATGTCCTGTAAATCTCAAATGGGACTGACTTTAATCAGCACTTCAAGTCTGTGCAAACAATTGAATTTAGAGATACTTAAGGCGGCTCTGGAGACTTTGCTTTGCAGTCCTGTTACCACACACGCCATTTTTTGCATTATTTTCCTCATCTCTCCCGAAACAGAAGGGTGCATTTTAAAAGCTCATATGCATCCTTTCTCATTTTTCCATCATCAAAACCTAAAGGACTGAGCAGTGCACAGCAAGATATCAAGGCTATAAGTGTGAGCCTGGCTGACAGTTCTTAGCATGGTGCAAATTTGGGACATGGCTGGACTGGGTCTGTGGAGTTTGTTAGAACTGGAAGAAATGGCTTAGAATATTCTTGCGCCCACCACACTGAACCATGGACTGGAATTGCCAAAATATGTCACACTGATTTTTGTTCAGTTCTCCAAACCTGTCTATTTAAAATCCAGTGAGCAGGGTAGAAAAATCAAACTAGAGTGGCGTTTCAAATTCTTCTGATTGTAAAGTCAGGGCTCACGGTCACATCTGTTCTGTCTGCCTCAACTGCAGAACGGCCCGGGGTTCTCTATCTCAGAGCTATCAGGCAACTTAAGGGTGTGCGTATCCTAAAGGAACATGTACTGTGAAGTTGTTTTCATTTTCTAAGTCTAATAACTAAATTAGTTTACAAGCTTAATGACAAGTATGGATAGACAGGGTGTGACACCCCCAGGGAGTCATTTTAGGATTTACTTTGAAGGGAGCATACGGGCCAAACCTTGAGGCTCCCAACTGTTATTTGTGTAGTGTATCTAATCTGACTGCTAGTCAATAAAAAAAACCCTGAATATCACAGAGGTAAACGTATTTATCATGCCTAATCCTTAGGAATGGCCACCGGAGCAACCTGTAGAGATAATGAAGGTGCAGGAAGCTGGGAGATCTTACTGTATTTTTGGTACCAGAAGATGACAGGGATTTCTCTAATCTGAAAAGTGAAGTTGATGGGTATCAACAGCTGAGGTAGAAGAAAAGTATGGAGTTCTAAGTTGAATGAGAGACTGAAAATATGGGAAACTCATGAAAGCGAAGTCTGCTCAAATATTTATTTGGCTTCTTGGGTTGAATATCAATCACCTCAAAAAAAAATGGAGATCTAATCTCTAGTGCCCTGGGGTGTGATGGGATTGGAAGGTGGGGCTTTGTGGGAGATGGCCGAGTTAAAAGGTTATTGGTATGGGCTCTAGTCCCATCTGACTGGCGTCCTTGGGAGAGGAGAGAATTTGGACGCAGGCATCTCTGTGGAAGGAAGACCGCAGAAGGACCTCATGAGAAGGTTGACTGTTTACATACGGGAGGGAGAGAGGACTCAAGAGGAAACCATGCTTATTGTCACCTCGGTCCTGGACTTCTGGCTTCCAGAAACATGGGGAATAAATTCCTGTTGGTTACACTATGTAGTCTGTGGTGCTTCTGTCATGATAGCATGAGCAAACTGATTATCTATCTATCTATCTATCTATCTATCTATCTATCTATCTATCTATCTATCTATCTATCTATCATCTATCTATCTATCTATCTATCTATCATCTATCTATCTCCATATATACTCATATACACATGGATATATATTTGGATCTATATCCAAAGAGGGCGCGGACTCACCACATCGAAGGCAGTAAACACGTGACAGTAGTGGTGGTTGGACTTCAAATCTTTTGTGATATAAGCAAATGTTGAGAGGTCTTCTGGGTCCTGGGCAGCGCAGGAGATGTTACGAATTTCATGTTCAGCGATGATGTTCTAGGAGAAATGACACCACAGGTCATCGTTTTCCTTTGAGAATCAACACACTGTCGACTCGGGGCAGGCCATCGGGAACCGGCTGCTTCCCTTTTTCCCTCCAGTGTTCTAGACCAGCCATAGTCAAAGTGACTCAGTGTGCTCGCCCATGGACAAATGCACACCGGGTTTGGAAGGAATATTTTCATTTAATAATGACAAACAACCTAAAATCGTCATATCCTGGATCAGCTCTCGCCAGATGCTGTGAACCAAAGCAGTCTGGGTGACAGACAATTAGAAAACGAGACAGAACAGTAATTACTGAGCCTTTCACCATTTCCATTCCCCACATCCTGCAGCAGACAGGCCTCTTGCTATTGCTAATCCTGTCTGGGAGCAGTCATCTGTCACTGGCATGTATGAAGGGAGCTGTGACCGCAGGAGGCTGTCCAAATCCTTCGCTATTGTGTTTCTCCTCTGCTCCTAACCTCCCCTCTTTGTTCTCAGGCGCTGGGATGGAACCCAGGACCTTGCTCACATTTTCTGCCATACCTCTCCACTCCCAAAACAAGGGTGTGTTCAGAACGAAGCAGGTGGGGACGCCTCAGTGCTCCTCTCTCTCTCTCTTCAAGGTTCTCAGGAGGCTGAGAGTGCAGGGCAAGGGGAACACTGTACTGTGATGTTCAGGCTTTAGGTGCCTTGCTGGATGCAAGGACCTATGAATAGGATAGCTCTTTCCTCACTAGATCCACTACAGAATAACGGTGCGTGCGTGCGTGCGTGTGTGTGTGTGTGTGTGTGTGTGTGTGTGTGTGTGTGTGTGACTGCCACTATCTTACAGGTGAGGAAACTGGACCTTCAGTGCCTCATGCAGGGAAGGGGTGGAGCTGGGGCTGAGATCTGGGGTTGTTTGGAGAGCTGACACTCTTTGGAGGGTCCTGACCTGCGATCACAATCCCTCCTCGCTGGTGTGATAGGATTGCATTTCTCGTGTTATCTCCCTCCTAGGCCCTGAGCATAACCAGTGGGAGGAACGGTTCAGTACCAGTGTTCTGAAGCACAAATAATCGAGAGATCTTTGCTGCAAAACCTGCTAGAAGTTTCTTTTGATACACAGATGTATTTAAAAAGCGCTATAATAGTACAATCATTTTTTATCTTATAATTTCTCACATGTCTTTTGCGGTTGTCATAGATATAAAAACCTCCAATGCTTCAGTCACCCTAATTACTTTTTAATTGCATATCTTAAAGAACCCGTTGGCAATACAATGTTCCATGTCTACTCATCAATGCTTAAAAACACTGACAAAATGTCCTTCCCTGCCAGCACCCTCAGCGAGTACTTCGTGTCCCTCACTCTACCAATCTCTGTGGTTGGAAAGCAATTACGGAATTAACACATAAAAGAAAATTAAATTAAGACATTCTTCACTGTGGCCTTGAATGCTGACACTGTGTGCAGCTGCTCTGTCAAAAATAACTCAAATTGAAATTGGAAACGATAAACAAGTAACATTGTATTGCCAGACAGCGTCAACATAGAAAGTCCTGGTCCTCTTCCTGCACTCAGGTAGCACTTCTTTAACCAGAACACTGAATTAGGAACCAGTGGATCTTTAGAAGGGATTTTAAGGTTTGTGTAGTCTTTGAAGGTGCTGTTACCACATGTGAAAAGTCTTGGCCATCACTGGATTGCCATTGTTGGACCCTAGAAGTCTAGACTCAACATTGGCTTTACCTGCTGTGGTGGGTAGTGTTGTCAACTTGGGGGAAGGGTTTCTGGGCATGTTGTGGGGGGTTATCTTGATTACTGTTCAGCGAGGTGGGAAGGCCTGCCTACAGGGGGCAGCAGCATTTATGGGCCCATTCCTAGACTGAACAAAAAGGACAGAGGTGGTTGAACATGAAACACTTGCTTCTCTCTGCTTCTTCACTGTGACCAGCTACTTCATCTGCTGCTCCCTGTGACCTCCCTGTAATGATGGATACTACCTGGACTGTGAGCCATAAGGTGTTGAAGGTCCAGTTTCCTCACCTATCAGTAACACACACACACACACACACACACACACACACCCTCTATCCCTTAAGTTGCTTCCAATCTTGTATTTTGTCAGAACGATGTGTAAAGTAACCATCGAGGACTGGCTCCAGCTTTTAAGCTGGTATCTGCATCCTTGAGGACCTTTGTCAGCATAAGGGAACTGTTACAGGGACAGGTACCCTGTGAGATTTGCGGCATTGAGTTTCTGGGCTCTTGACGATTGTGACGGTGTTGTGACGGTGTTATGACGGTGTTGTGGTCCTGGGCAAAAGTACAAGGCAAGTAAGTTGGGTCTCCAGTGCTCCGACCTCCTGCCTCCGAATCCTTCCCGGGATTTTCTGAAGGCTTTTCCTTCTTGTCCCCAAGAGGCCAGGTGTGGCAGAGGGAATGGAGCCATTATCACCGAAGCTCACCCCTAGTCGCAGGATCAGCTTTAAAGTTCCTTTGAGGCATCTGTGATGCTTGTATTATATAAATGTCATCTTTCCTCACTGTTGAAAATGTCTGAGCTAGGAGGAATGCGATACCACTAAGATCGCATAAGTCTATCCTCAAGAAGGTGTATATTCACAGGCCTTTGTGATATATCCCTGGTAGACCCTGGTGAGGACTGGGATGTCTGAGTACTGCCTCCCTCACTACCATCCACTTTTGGGGACAGTGAGGCCAGTTCTCTATCTGTGGAATGGATCCAAGGCCAAGGACTTTGCAGCTGCACACTTTATGGAAACTGGATGGCCAACTCACCCCTTGGAGAAGATTCAAAGAAGAGAGGATCCCTTGCCCTTCAGTCATGCATCAACTGTGGCTACTCCACAGATTCAAAGGTGATGTTATCATGAGGTGCTGTTTGTAGCTCAGCGGAAGATCAGACTCTTGTACGTTGTTAGCTTTCATTTCTAAGAATGTTCGTTCTAAGGAAGGCTCATGAGAAGGCCTGGGGAGGGGCTCACCTACCTTCCTTTGGCTAGGGTTTGGCAGCTTAATGCCTTTCAACTTCCACCTGACCACCTTTCATCGTGTGGAGAAACAGCTACAGTTGTATCTGGCGGGTGTGTGGGGAACAGAACTGTTTGGTCCAGCCACTTAATAGGACAATTCAAAGAAGGGCGTGAGATTCCAAAGGGATGCAGTCTAGGAATCTACCCTCACCACGTCCTTCAGTCTTTACACTACCACAGAGAGTTTCTCCTGACCACTTCCTCGGGTCAGACTCTTTCCCATCAAGGGACTGAAGTATTCCATCTAGAGAAGGACCAGGATGGAGGCAGAGCTCTGAGAGGTGGTTAACTGAGGATACCCTGTGGGGTGCTTGATGCTAAAGACCGCAGCACAGACCAATTGTGGTCTCTCGGGACTCCCAGCTGCTTATGAGAAGTGTGTGCTATGAAAAACAATGAATGCTTATTGACATGTTTGAAGTTGTCAATCAAAGAAAAAAAAAACCTGAACACTGAAGTGAGAAAGACTCCAATCCCATACTCTTTCTATTGCAGTCACGGAAGGCCAGGGAGAGAGCACAGGAGGTAAATGTGACCCAAGCCTGTCATTCCTGGATGTGGGAACCGGGTCACCTCTTGGAAGACCCTGCTAATCTCAAGAAAGGTCAGTAATCAAACAGCTGGAGTCCTATCGGCCAGGTTTCTGTGGGGGCTGATGCTGGGCTGCTGATCTACAAAAGCAGATGTGATTTCCCTAAAACATCTTAGGACGAAGTCTATTCCAAGTTCCATTTCAAATTCAAGATCCCCTTTGCTTCTTCCTTCTTAAATCAGGCTGAGTGATTAGTTTTGTAAGTTGCTAGGAAATACATTTATGTGTTTATAACCAGACGCCTGGCCCTTCCCCATGAACTCAGTTAGAGTTGTTTCTTTACTGACTGAAAAAGAAATGCTTCATTGGAGGCTTCATCTTTTGCATTCTCTAATGGGGGCTAACAGGAAAGGAAGGGTAATGAACAGATAATTAATTACTCATTGTACTTTAAACTAATTGGTAGAAGGTAGCTGTGGAGTAACAGAAAATGTATGAGGTTCGACAGTGGAAAACTCCATGACAAATAGGCTGTGCCTGTGGGCAGACATTGGTCAAAGGACAGGGACCTTAAGATGTCTGTGTGGACTGGACAGCCCTGTCCACCTTACCAGCTTAAGGCTGAGGGACATATGCTGAAGACGCAAAGCACCATGGGAACACACCGAGCGCCTGAAATGATGAGGTCCCCATGCACGCTTCCGCTGCACAAGTTCTTCAAGTGTCCCACCAAGACAACACTTTCCAGTGGGGGAAACGCAAAGGAATCTAGAACGCAGCACTTGAGTTCATCTCTTCTCCCTTGCTGCGGATCCTTCGCGCCTTCTGGAGCCAGCCCCTCAGCCCCGGTCGAGCGTCTCCCAGGCTTCTCTGCAGCCTTATACTCATCTCTCTTCTGTCTTCTAGGTCGATGTCCACTTCACCCTCTCACACAGCCACCGTTAGACTGTCCTCCCAGAGTCACCCAACCTCTTTCAACACTGCCTCGCTGGGCGAGAGCCGTGACACAGTCAACTGAAGTAAACGTCCTCCGGTTCTTTAAAGAGCCAGGTGCGAGTTGATCGTCATAGACAGCTTGGTACCACCAGCCCCCAGGCCCACTGTGCCTCTGCTCCTGAACCGGAACATGTCGCAGACCGCAACGCAAGCCCTTGAAAGATACCCTGATCTTCTTTTTTTTTTTTTGGTTTTTCGAGACAGGGTTTCTCTGTGTAGCTTTGCGCCTTTTCTGGAACTCACTTGGTAGCCCAGGCTGGCCTCGAACTCACAGAGATCCGCCTGGCTCTGCCTCCCGAGTGCTGGGATTAAAGGCGTGCGCCACCACCGCCTGGCCGCCCTGATCTTCTTTATTCACGGTCTTTATGTTCACCAACTGTCCTTTGCGTATTTTCCTGTGCTGATGCTTTCAAAGAGGTTGGCGAGCAGAGGTCTGCACCGTCACCGGCGATTGAGTCAGACACCTCTCAAGAGGTACAGGAGCGTCCGTGACGACATCCCTCTATGTGTCTCTCTGCCAACCGCAGTAGGCCTGGCTAAGCTTCCCTCACTGTTCTGATGGTGGGGGTCTGGGCAGAGAGGAGGCTACTGGTGTGGATGCAGGTGGTTATGACACCACTGAATGACAGACCTGACCCTTCAGACGGCAGCCACTTCCGAGAGCAAATGGCCTATGGTTGGAAATGGCCAGAATCCAATTCAGTTCGGAGAGCGTCAAACTCATCACTGCTCTTCAAGCTTTCCCAATTCAACAGGATAAAGACAGTTGCTCTAGGTTAGAGTGAGGGGTGTGTGCGTGTGTGTTGGTGGAGGGTCCGAGGGCCAAAGTCTTTCTTTCACATTAGATAGACCAAAAGCAATGGTATCTTCAATGAACATTTCAACACTAGAATTCTCTAAACAACTTAACTCTGATTTAAGGATAAGGCAATTTTATGTACCAGAAACTAAAAAAAAAGGCAATCAAGGGTTGTTTTCTGATTGGAGTCTGTGATTGTCATCTGACGTCCTAACAGTCAATGACATACTGCACAGCTGAGTCATCATTAACGATAAGGCACTTACTACACTTGGGCTACTGTTAGCCATCACGGTAATGCTGTGTTACAGGCTTTCTGCCTGAGTTCTGGAGTTTTCCCCCCACACTGGGAGGCTGTTTTCCATAGCATATTTAGGGACACCTGGGCTTATCCAACTGCCAATGAAACATTTTATAGAAAACTAATTAGGAAAATGACTGAGGGGTTGATTCAGGTGCTTAAGCTTATAGACACAGAGGGTCACTGTCCATGTGACTTTTCCCTGACGTTGCAATCCAGTGGCTTTTGTTCCTTGTCACCACTGCTGCAGTTGACTTGTTTCTTGACTCTCAATAATGGAGTGGGTCTAGGGGCAAGATCAGGGTGAGCGATTCGGAAGACAAACACCGTTTACGAACGGTGATCACCTCATCTCTTCCTTCTGTCCTTTATCAGTTGAAAGGGTGGGGGAGTAAGGCACATGGACCTTTAGGGTTTTGTGAGAAGCCAGTCAGCTTTTATGACAGTGACAGTGGCCACACCTAAGCTTTCGAGGTTAGCACCAGGATTCTGTGGTCTCGGCTCTGATGGGGAACGCTAAGACGGGTTTTCAAGTGAAACACAATCCAGTTGGCCACACTTGGCCTCAGCGCTGCCAAGAGTTCCCACTGTGAGAACAAAGACACAGCATGTCCTCAGCTGCTTTTCTGATTGTGTCTCTTAAGAAAACAAACAGTAGCAACTCTCTTCACCCCAGCAGCGTAGAATTAAAGGTAGTTATAGAATACAAAATGTCAGTATGTGCTCCTTATACCAGGTATTTGTGACCTGTACCAAAAGAGGGGACAACCACTTCTTGGCCTTTTGGCTAAGATCAGGTGTAGTTTCCAAAGGCGAGAACACACACATATATATTTAGAACCAAACAAAGACCAGTGTCTTCACCCTTCTTCTGCTTACTGACGTTCTTATGACGAAGGAATGACACCATGCCTTTAATAAGTTATTTTGTTGTTGTGGTTGATGTTTCACTGTTCTCCAGATCTGAAGGGACATGACTGCTAAGCGGCCCCAGTCTACCGGAGGGAACACTGTGAAGCGTAAGAGCAAAAATACGCAAAGCAATCCTAGAACAGGACCCCAAATGAATCCCGCCTTTCTGTGTGTGCCAGTGGGTACACACGTGTGCATTTACAGCTGTAGGTATAAGCAGGACACGGGAAGGCGAGGAGGGGGAGGAGTGATGAAAAGGTGTGTGTGTGTGTGTGTGTGTGTGTGTGTGTGAGTGTGAGTGCACGTGCGTGCGCCAGGATTTTTGATCCCGTACTCAGGACTGCGTCTGGAATCTGAACCAAAGAGAGGTTCGGCACCTACCTTATTTGCTGCATCAATAAATTTGACTCCTTTATACGAGACTGAGAGAATAATAGTGGGGACCTTCTTCATTTGCTCTGTAGACTTCTGAAATTAAAATTAGAACGCTGTTAGAGCGGTGCGTGTTGCGTAGCAACGGAAGCACATCTTTTTTTTTTTTTCGTCTTGAAAGATAAAAATGAACCGAAGCTACAAACCACACACACACACACACACACACACACACACACACACACACACACCCCAAACACAATCAGATTTCAATGGCTGCCTCATCTCTTGCCAGTAGCTCTGCTTCGGGCTTGTAAAGTGTCTGTTGGTCCTGCTGCTTCTGAGGGGTTCCAGGGTGTCCTTTCCCCTCACACCAGCAGCAGGACAGCGAACTCTGTGTCTGTCTCCTTGAGAAGAATGAAACCACATCACCTTTGACTCCAAAGGTGCATTCAGCAGCAACAAAATGCATGCCATCGCTGTCCTTTCCTCATATGGACTTAAAACAGGGATTTAAAGTACATCCCTGCAAACTGTCCTTGGTCCTGGCCAAATCCCGGAAGTGGATATAATAGTTAGAGCAGAGTCGCACAGGACCACGCAGGATTTTAAACGGCTTGATGACGACCAAGCCTTCCAGGAGCAGTCCTCAGCCACAGCAAAATGCCAGACAGACAGGCATGCTACTTCATCACACAGCTCGGCCATATTCCTGCAGGCTAAGCTCCCATGACGGATGCTCACACCAGTTTCACGTGCGGGGGGTGGGGGTGGGTGGGGGGGGGGTGGGGGGGGTGTCTGCAGCTTCTTCAGTTTATTCAGCCGCCAAAAGTTTCCGTGTGATTTAGTGTGTGCCTTCCCTGCTCAGGCCTGCCATCCGTCACCAGTCACCCACAGCCTTGTTTACTTCATTTTCCTCCACACATCCTCTTAATCATCACAGTAAACATCGGAGACCGAGAACTCACCTGACAGTTAGCCTGATGGATTTTTCCACGCACGCAAGACAGGTAGGGAACAGAATAGGAGAGAAAACACATGGAAGGGTGTGAGAAAAAGAAACTGGTCCAACAGTTCACCGACAGTGTAAGTTCATTAAAAAGTAGAGGACGCCACAGAAGGAGAGAGCAGCCTTCCTAGATGGAAGCAGATGCGCTGAGACGTTCACTGGCCCTGACTCTTGTTTTCTTATCTTTCTGTTTACTGGGTCGCAGAACCTTGGGGCTGGCATGCAGGAAAGGTCCACTTTGAGCCTTAGCCAGCCAACTCTCTACATCAGGGGACTCGTGAAAAGGATAGGGACTTCTTTGATTTATTTATATCAGTCAATATTCCATTAAAAAAAATTCTGAAATGTGACCGGATTTAAAGAAGGCTTTTAACAGGATGCATGAAGCTCACTGCACTCAGTGGTGATGGCTATGTTGTACCTTTTGTTGAATCCCTAGAAGAGGTCTTTGACATTGTCCTCACTGTCCTGACACAAGGTGTTTTTTGTTTTTTTTTTTGAGAGCTACCATATCTATTTCAGAGATGAAGATATTTACTAAGAGTATTACTTAAAATTTATTGTTCCAGATAATACATAAAGAGAAGCCCTCTTGAAGTGAATTTTAACTAGTTTTAAAATTACCTAGACTTGCCAATTTTCTTTTACAATTGCCAAAAAAAAAATTCGTTCTAAAAAAATGGAATATAACATTATATACTTTCATGTTTGGAATGTTTTTCCTAACCACTTCGGAAAAATGTGCGAGACAAATCAAAGGCAAGCTAGAAGAAATCACATGCTGTGTGCTGGTTTGAAGGCAGAGCAGTGGCTGAATTTGTGATGAGGAAGGCCGGGGCAGCACAGGCAATCATTCTGTTGACTGAATTTTGTGTGTGAAGAACTCTTTGCAAAGCGTAACAATGGATTTCAGCAAATCACCTCGCTCATCTCTTGCCATGAGCACTTTCTCCCGGACTGACCTATTTGTAACCTGAAACAATATATAACTACATCAAGATGAAAAAAAAAAAAACCAATATTTTATGTAGTATTAAGAAAAACCCGTCTGTTATTTGTTCAGCCGTTGGGTCGTTATTTTGGGTCCCCCCACTGTGCTAGTCAATGGAAAGCTCAGGGTCCATTTCAGGGATGTGAAATTTTGTGTGAATGCCGCTGCTCAAACTGGCCACCCAAGTTAGTGCTGTGTTGAGGAGAATCTAAGTGGGAAACAGAGCTGGGCAAGATGGCTTCCAGGGACAAAGGGCATGGCAGCCCAGGAGCACAGCTTGGCTCACACGGCACCCATTCTTGGCTGAGTTGGACATGAAGCAGAGCCACAGGGTTGACACACGCAACGACGGCGATGTGGACAGAGTACTTCTGGAACAGGGAATAGGGAAATGCTCACCTTGAAAGGGCAAGGCAGGTATTAATAAATACATTCATTCGTCAAGACTGGTTACCACCGGCTAGGGAGCACTGGGCTGGCTCTGGAGGGGTAAATAGCCCTCTGAGGGTCAGTAAGAGGGCAAAGGGGGCTGCTATAAGAACAAAGTCACATACACCCACAAATGAGAACTCTAGGTGGTTTAGGTTAATGGTTAGGAAAGGAGGGTAGAGTAGATTTGAAAGGCAGGGCTTTCCCTGTCAAGAGCAGATCCACTGCTAAGTAGGGAGGGACTCGAGAGAGTCAGCTCTGGTGGCTGCACAGAGGATGGAGGCTGAGTGAGGGACACCGGAAGCCGCTGTGACATCCAAAGGGCAGACTCCAGCAGGACTGAGGTGGAAGTGTGGATGATGACAGGGGGGAAGAGTCCCACAACTGAGGGCGAAGAATCAAGAGGCTCTCTGTGACGTCACAGGAAAGGAATGAGCGGGACGGTGTCACAGACGAAGCAGCCGTGAGCAGAGACTGCCATGCCAGAGGGGAGCATCCTTTGGCAAAGACACACGGAGAGCTGCTTTTACGTCTTCAGCATGCTAATCACTAAGAAATGAGAGATAAAACGCAGATGTCGGAGGGGTGGCTAAGGAGGTGGGAGCAGGTGGGGTGTCTTAGGGTGGAGTGAGAACCCCAGGGGAAGATTAATCCCACCCCCCCTTTTCTTAGGACAGGGTTTCACTGTATAGTGCAGGCTGGCTTTGACCTAGTAATTCTCCTCCTCAGCCTTCTGAGTGCTAAGTGTACAGGTGTGTGCTACCACATCTGGTTGGAAGACACATTCTTTTTGTTTGAGAAAGGTCTTGCTATGCCGCCCTGGCTGGCCTGGACCTCACAGAGATCCACCTGCCTCTGCCTCTGAGTGAGTGTAACAACATGCTGGGCAGAAGATGAATTTTTAAGATCTAGCAAAGGAACTAGGGATGGAGCTGGGAGAAGCCCACAGACGGCGTCACAGAAGTCAAGGAGCAGGTTGATTAGAAGGCAGGGGCAGTGCCCAATGTCCTAAGAATGAAGGAGATACCAAAAAGCAGTCCCTAGCAAGCGGCTGGCACACCGAGGACTGCTGCTTTTATTGGGTTTATGGGGTAAAATCCCAGGCTTTAGTAACAAGAAAGGTCTGTTAGCAATTTTGTTAGTGGTAGTTTGAGGGGAACTTGGGCAGTGGGCAGAGGACCCTGGTTTTAGGCTGACCTGAGGGCCGCAGAGGTGATTTCTGTCACCCTTGAGACTCCCCATCAGATGCTCATCCAAGATCCACAACTGAGGAAAGACAAATGGTTCCACGATTCCTGCCCCCTTGGCAAAGGCAGCACTGGGGTGTCAGCGTCCAGGCTGGGCACAGGTCTCTAGGGTGGCAATGTTGGCAGTGGCCATACATTCCAAGATGGAGCCCAGACGGTCCTCTCCCTACTGGGTCCTTTGACAAGAACAGGCTGAACTTGGCCAGCCACCAAGCTCAAGGGGACCAAGGGAGGTCTGCAACATCATGTTCCTCCACCAAGGCAACTGTCTTTTCTAGAAGGGGCAACAACCCTGCCTCTTTTTAGGGGGACGTTCTGATGGTGTACTTGGACGGAGCTTTCAAAAGAAGGTGTTTTATACATAACTTTAATGAAAGAAGAGCGCTTATAAAAAGAAGGGAAATATATTCAGTCTTCAGGGAGGCAGGAAATGTAGTAAGCGTTCATTTCGTGAAAGCTTTATGGGTACAGGAAAGGAAGCACAGAGCTTCTGCTCCGTCATGGGTAGTCATGGAAGTCTTGACTCCCCTGATTTCTTCTCCAACATGCCATCATGGGTCCCCCCTCCTCCCCAGGGCTCAGGACTCTTGACCTAACCATTCAACACTCGAGTAACAAAGGCTGAGCTCAGGAGACCTGGGTTGTAGGACCTAACTTCCTGCTTTGCTGTGTGTCTGTCTGTCTGTAGTCACGATGCCCCCATGTTCATGTGGAAGATGCAAGGCTTATTAATTTGTATAAAGAAAATTCCTGCATGAGGAGGGAGCTCAGGGCAAGCTTTGTTTCTAGGTGCTTTGCTCTGTCCTAAGGTTTCTGTGGAATTTCTGAGGTTTCCTGGCTGTCAGATTCTCTCTCCTTTGGTGCCAGCCTTACACAAGGGACTCGGATTTGCAATGAGAACCTCCTAACACCCAAGCAGCAGAATACTCATGGGTAAGGCTCCAAATGAGCTTCACTCCATCTTGTTTCCGGTGAAGAGTGCTAGAGGAAAATGCAACCATATTTTTCTAAGATTACTATTCTTTTATTATTGCAAGTGAAACAGTATTTGGTTGCACAGAAATGTTGCACGTCTGAAATCTGCACTCAGTTATTGGTTTAGATAGTCTGTATTCACCAAGCAGAGCTGAGTCATAATTTCATATCTGGAACACTGTTCCCAAGAAGTAAGTAATTGAATACTTTTAGATTTTTTTTTAAAGAAGGGATTTTAGATTTATCAAGAAAAAGAAATAACGTTCTTCTCCCCTTCCTGTTTGTGTGGGTATGTGTTCCTATGTGTATATGTGTTCCTGTGTGTGCACACACATCTAGAAGCCAGAGATCAACTACACAGCTGTCCTTCTTCAGACAGGATCTATCACTGGCCTGGAACCCACAAACTAGTCTAGTCTACTTGGCCAGTGAACTCCAGGGATCTACCTGCCTCTCTCTTCTCAGCACAAGGATTGCACGCACGCACGCTCACCAACTTTTTTTTGGTAAGATTTATTTTATTTAATGCATAGATTTTTTTTCCCCTTGCATGATGTAAGTGTACCACATGCATGTTTCATTCCTGCAGAGGCCAGAAGAGGGTGTCAGATATCCGGAACTGGAGTTACAAATGATCATGAGCCTCCGTGTAAGTGCTGGGAACTGAATCTAAGTCCTCTGCAAGAACAGCCAGTGCCCTTAACTGCTGAGTCCACTCCCTCATCTCTCATTTTTGCATGAGTTCTTTCCTCAGAACCCCAGGCATTCAATCTTGCCAGGCAAGCGCTTTCCCAAATGACCTACCTCCTCAACTCTGTCTTACTTTTTTTGGTGTAGGGTCTCAGATAGCCCAGCTGGCCTCAGTTACAGCGGAGGGTAACTTAGAACTTTTGATTATCCTGATCCATCACCCACACGCTGGCACGGCAGTCGTGAGCCAAAACTCCAACTTCTTTCTGTTGTTAAATGTAAACTAAGAACTGTTTGGCACCGGGTCGGAAATCATCTCTGGCGTTTTTACTCCAGCCTTAAAGCATGTTCTGAACGCAAGTGCAGTTTCCCTCGGCATTGTGGAGGCTTGGCCTGAGAGTGACTGATGCTAGACTCGGGATTCTCTTATATAAAACGGAGCAGGAACTGCAGTAACCTATGCACATGTTCTCATTATTTTAAATCATCACCGTCTTATAACATCTAGTACCATGTAAACAATATATGCCATTGTTTTTCTGTACTGCTTACGGGACAATGGCAAGAAATAAAATGCACATTAGCACAAGTGCAATACTTAGTGCAAATATTTCTGGGGTTGGTGGATATAAAACATGTAGCCATGGAGATTGCCCACTAGCTGCCCCCCACCCCCATCTCTTTCTCTTTCGATGTCTCATCTGAGTGGCTCAGGCTGGCCCTGAACTCCTAATCCTTCTCTCTCAGCCTCCCGGGCTTTGGGGTCAACAGTAGTCTCCCGTTTTTTTTTTGTTTTTTTTTTTTTTTAATTTGGACTCAGCAGTTCAGGGACATCCTTTCTGAGTTCATGGACTCACTGATCTCAGAGCATGCTTTTCCTGAGTGGGCATGAGTGCGGAGAGGCTCATGATGGGGTTAGGGGCAATTCAGTTGTGAGCCATCGGGCTCGGTGAGAGTGAGGCTTGTGTTCCCAGTAAGAATCATTTGTGCCTCGGCAGCCACAGGAAGAGGGAAAAGAGCCAGGCCATCCACAGAGGCTGCCTTAGCGTCAGCCAGTCAGCCTTCCTCCCTTTCTTCTTCCTTCCCTTCCATCATTTCTTCTTCCCTTCCTTCCTACCTCTTTGTGTGTGTGTGTGTGTGTGTGTGTGTGTGTGTGTGTGTGTGTGTGTTACAGGCAGGTGCGCTCACCCATTTGTACGTGGGTGGAGGCCAAATACCAGCACCGAGCGTCTTCCTCCTCCTCCTCCTCCTCTTCTTCTCATTATTATTTATTTGGAGCCAGGTCTCTCGCCGCACCTAGAGCTCATTGGTTGGGCTAGACTAACTGACCCGTGAGCTTCCACAACATGTCTGTTTCTGCCCCTCCAGTGCTGGGTTACAGGGATGCACTGCCACACTTGGCTTTTACGTGGGTGCTGGGGATCCAAACCCAGGTCCTCACACTTGGGCGGCAAACATGTCACCCAATAAGTCGTCTCCCCAGCCCTCAGCCTTCTTTCTTACAATCCCCTGGTTACTCACAGCCTATCCGAAGCACAGGCTGGGGAAAAGATTTCACAGGGCTACCCTGAGAATACTCTCTAATTAGACTTTCAGTCCTGAGTCATAACTATTTTGCCATCTACCATCTTCCTTAGTTACAAAACGTAATGATGATATTCAGTTTTCTCAAGTAAATTTAAATAAGGTCCAAGAGTAATGTTTTGTAGCCTTCAGTGACTTTCAAATGATTAAAAACTATAGAAGGCAAAATCATGATCTTTTACGCAGCAAAACTAGCTAGGTTGTGGGGTAAGGCATAAAAAGCAGCCCTCGGAATAGTTATTCAAAATGAACTCTCACCCTGTAATGAGTTTTACAGGGCAGTCAGTGCCAAGACTGCTTTCTGGGGAAAGTCTTCTTGGGCCTCCCATGCTGACACAAGGCTTTCTTCTCATGTTCATGCCTGGAATTTCAAGGGCTCTGCTTCCCTAGAGCCTAGAGACCTACCCACGGCTGTCTGGACTCTTCTCTATGACCACTGGTAGACAGCCATGTTTTCCCCCATGGAGTCGGTCTTTTTTCAAGTCACAAGTAGGTAATACAGTCACTTCATAGGGTGCTCTCCTGGCCACGGATGCCAAAGGGTGACACCAGCATGAAGTTGGGGTTATAGAGAACCTTCATGCCCTGCCACTGAGAAAGCCATGGTATCCCAAGCCCGGGAAGATATGATGTGGGGCCACTGAGAGAGCTATGGTACCCCAAGCCTGGGAAGACGTGATGTGGGGCTGAGAGAGCTGTGGTATCCCAAGCATGGGAAGACATGGTGTGGGGCCACTGAGAGAGCTATCTATGGTACCCCAAGCCTGGGAAGACATGGTGTGGGGCTATGAAGAGGCTCCTTGGGGTAGAGAGAGCTGCCGTGGTAGGTGAGTTTTCAGCCTCTGGAAGGGAAAGGTTGGGTTTTCATCAAGGGTACCCCGACTCCCGGTGCAGCACCAAGAGAAGCAGGAAGGGTTTCTTAGAGGGCAGGATGATCACTGGTGGCAGCCCGGGAGTTTCTCCCTCTGTATTTCTTTAAAAAATAGTTTGGGTGCTTGACTGTCACTAAATGAGTGTCTCAATTGGCTGAGAAATGTGTCTAAATAACTTCATGGGGCTTTTGCGGTCTCAAGAACTCTGGCCCAAAGGTTGAGGGGACTGGGACCCTACACAAGACTATGCGACGTGAACAGTAAGCAGCGGCCATCCCGAACACATCTCCTGGCTGGAAGGGTGAACTGCTATAGAGCTCACAAAGTCCTGCCAAAATCTAGCCTGGCCCAAAGTGATACCCTCTGACTCTGTTCTAGGCCTGGCCAGTCTCCAGGCGTAATGGCACCAGGCAGTCTACCCAGAAGAGCTGACTTACACAGGGTCCTCAGTGGAATGCCCAGGGGACCAAGACAGCGGCTCTCCACCTATGGACTGTATCTGAATTCTGTGAAGGGCTTGGTAAACTGACTGACCATTGGGTCCACTCCCAGAGGCATGGGCAAGTGGGCTGGGGCTTGTGTATTCGCAATTCTAACAAATTTCCAGATGCTGCTGATGCTGCAGGTCTGGGGCCCACCCTTGAAGAGCGACTGCACTAAAAAACGCAGTTGATCAGTTTGATTGAACATCCCTGTCAGGTCTGCGCTCTGACGCTGTGCATGCAAACTCAGCCGCGACGCAGCCCGCGCTCATGCTAAGGAGCCAGTTTATCAAAGCACTTGACAAGTGATTTCCAAAACTCTGCCATTAGCGTTTTTCGCGACAGCTCTTGGTCTTGAGAGCAGTTAGCAAGGATTATTTAATCCTTTCATGGTTCCCAGGGACTGTGAGAGCTGAAAACATTCTTCACATAAAATAAGAGTCATAAAGAGATAATAGAGTTACATCCAGAAGAGATGTTGGTGAGACTAGACGGCATGCTGGCGACGCAGGGCTTCTCATGAAGTCCCCTGTTCTCTCCGCTAGGAGGGGGCATGTCAATATAATAAGCCCACGAGGCTGAGACTCAGTGCTGGATGCTCACTTACTGCTTGTGAGTGTGTAACTTGTAGTGAGTTTTTAGAAGGCAGTCTGGCAATGGTTCTGTAGAGTTTCTAGATGGGAATACCCTTTGGCTCCACTGCTCCACATTTAGTGGCCGATCTGGGGACGTAATCAGCCCTTTTGAAGAATTCTGGTTATAATTTCAAAACAACTAGAAATGGACACAGTAACCAAAGGAATTGGCTGAAGAATTGTTTCAACTGTGGAATGGAATACTGTAATCAACCACTAGAAGTAATACTGAGAATGAAGAGTTACTGAAATACTTTTCTTTTTTAAATCCCCAAATATAACTGTGGTTTAAAATAGATTGTAAAACAACAGGTACAGAACATTTCCAGTTTTTAGTGAAAAAGTAATGCCCAGGAGTGCCTAAGTAATCAGTTTGAAGGATCACACATGAACAAGGTGTTAACAGGGGGATGTTTACCACTTCTGGGTGGTAAAATTAGTTGTTTTTATTTCTTCCTTCTGTTCTCTCTCTCTCTCTTTTTGGAAGCAGGTAACCATGACTTTGTATCGCTTTGCAATAAAAAAGACTTTTTTGGTTAAATTTTTTAAAAGTGATTTTTAGCTTAACAAGTCAATTGATTGAGTCTCTGTGTGTGTGCGTTTGTGTGTATGTGTGTGTGTTTGTGTGTGTGTGTGTGTGTTTGTTTACACATTTGTGACAACCTTGGCTATCTCTCCTCAGATGTTATCCACCTTGTTTTTATTTTCCTGTATATGGTATGTGTGTGTACATACACATGTGTGTATATTAGTTGTTATACTCTATTGCACTCCATCTTTTTTTTTTCTCACAGGCTCTCTCACTAAACCTGGAACTCACTGACTGGCTGGACTGGCTGGCTGGTGAGCCCCTAAGATCATTCTGTCTTTGCCTCCCAGCACCAAAATTATAGGTGTGCATCACCACACATGGCTTTTTTCGTAGTGGGGGATTTAAACTCAGGTTCTCACCCTTTCAAAGCAGCCACATTAGTGACAAAGCTCTCACCCTAGTCTTGTGCTGAGTGTCTAAATCTATTACTTGTAAAATCAACTTCAGCAGTGTTCATGTGCGTGCGTGCGTGTGTGTGTGTGTGTGTGTGTGTGTGTGTGTGTGTGTGTCCATTCTGCATTTTATGATCCACTGATGAGTTCATCCTTTTGGGAGGCTTCACAATACAGAGAACAAGACCACAGGAAGGTAGCCGGTTACAGTGGCACATGCCTGTAGTCTCAGCCAACAGAAGACTAAGGTAGGAGATTTGTGAGTTGGATCCCAGCCTGGACTACACAGTAAGACCATGTTTCAACAATAACAACCAAACCACGCCCAGAACCCCTAAAAGTGGCATAGGAGGAGATGCTTGGCTTCCTGGCTTCCTTCCACTTCTCCCTGGCTATGTGGCTAGCTAGCCTCTCTGCTCAGTTACTTCATTTCTAAGATGGTTAATGCGGAGTCCTCTTTGTATAGATGTGAGGTTTACACCCGGTAAGTCAGTGTTTGGTGTGTAGTAGACACAGGTGGATTTCAGCCAGTGCCGGTATTTGGAGGGTCTTAGGACCCTTCCCCCAGCACACCAGGCTGCTACGGTGACGTTCTGACAGTAATGAAAATGGCTAAACAACGACCGATAAACATAACTTTGTATTCGGGTCAAAGACAACTTGTTATTCGTTTGAGACAGGGTCTTGAACTTGCACTATAGCTCAGGATGGCTTTGAACTTTCCATCCTCTTGGCTCAGTCTCCCCAGTGCGGGTGTGTTGACCTATGTGGCCAATCATGTTCACTTAAATAAACATATTTAGAAAGAGACTTTAAGACAAGTGGAGTTTAAGGCAAAATAAATAAATAAATAAATAAATAAATAAATAAATAAATAAAAGCACTGCCATCTTTCCATGCACCGGGAAGTAGGTCATTGGTGGTTGTTAGTATGTGAGACGCATTGGGTTCTGTCCTCCCCACAAAGTCCAGTGGGTCTTGGAGGAAGGTGGGGACCAGGATGCTATCTGAAGGTGACGATCTAAAATGCAAACCTCAGCATTCAAGAGGCCCTGGGTTCAATGCCCAGCATCAAAAATCAAAACAAAATGAAAAAAAAAATGGATTCCTCCTGGAAATTTTGTCAATAGAAGTTTAAAAAAGGTCCTTTACATGTTTCCCCACCCTGGTTCCTGAGAAGCCTTTCTAAAAACACGTCTGCAGATGGCAGTTTCTCCCAGAAGGATCTGTGCAAAGACAGACGATCTAATCATGGCTTTAGACTGAGTCCTTTTTAAGGAAGGAGGCATTCTAACTTAAAAAAACCCAGACAAACAAAAAACAAAACCTTTCAGCTTCCTTCCACTATCGCTTCTTTGAAAGCACAGGGAAGAGCAAAGACCGCCTTCCTGCTTAGACCAAAAGCGTTGCCTGTTACCCAGAAATCTACATATTTAAAAAGTCACCCTGTAGAGCTACTTCCAGCTTGAAAGTTTAAAAGTTACACAAACTAAGGAGAAGAGATGCCATGAGACCTACAAAGGCTTTGGGAGATAAGGGCTCCAAAATCTTAATATGCTCCAAGGTCCTGCCTAGTCTCGACTTTAAAAGAACTTAAAATGTGCCTTTGTTCTCTCTTAGTCTCATTAAAAAGCAGGCATTTCCTTCCTGCTCCTCCCCTGTGTGTGTCTCTCCCTCTCTGTCTCTGTGCTCCACTCCTTTCTCACTCTCCTCTGTGTGTGTGTGTGTGTATGTGTGTGCGTGTGTGCGTGTGTACTCATGTGCATGTTGAGAACAGAAGTTAATGTTGGGTGTCTTCCTCAATTACTCTCCACCTTATGCTTTTGAGACAGGGTCTTTCACTGAACCTGGAGCCCACCGATCCCGCTAGACCGGCTGAGCTCCGCGGATCCTTCTTGTCTCTACCTCCTAGAGCTGGAGTTCTAGGCTTGCGTGGCTTAGGCTGACTTTTACGTGGGTGCTGGGAACATTCCTTAACTAAAGTCCCCATGCTTTCAAAGCAAGCGCTTTACCACCTGAGCCTATGCCCGAGCCTAGCCTCCTTTTTTCCCTTTTAAGAGCAATTTGCAAGACCTCAAACACCTGTGAGTAATGCTAATTGCCAACCGTGGGCCTGGAGAAAGTAGGATGGCAGAGAGCATCGCGTTGAATAGAATGGCCTATGTTTTCTAATGGCATAATTAATCTAATTAGGGAAGTGATGGGACTCTGTGTATTAGCGATGATTGAACTCTAGAGCAAAGTGCAGGGGTGGAGGCAGGGTGTGGAGAAGACCAGAGAGGCAAAATTAAACAGAACTTCGCATGGCCAGAACTAAGGCCTCGCTCATCGAACACTGTAGGTTGTGGAATCTTCAGAGTGGGAAACACTTAACACAAAACAAACTCATACACATCACAGAATGGTCAAACTAATATCCTTATAGCTTTGTAAACAACTCAGTCCCATAGACAGTGTCTGGAAGGAGCCACTTCCGACTGATTTAGGGACAGATGGACCACAAACAAAACTGCAGCGTTGAACCCATCATCTTGTAAGAAGCGTCCCTTTTCACCTGCTTTCTCCATCTTGGAAATGGACTTTATAGGGTGGAAATGAAAGTGTAGGATTCCTAAAGTTTAGAATACGCTCTTACATACGATGGACACAGAAACCCAGAACAGTGAGAGGGATACCGGCTTCAGAGTTGGGGGAAATAAAAGAGAAAGAAATGAAAGAATCTCAAGTAAACCTGCCCATGAATTTACTCATTTTTTTCCAAACATTTGGAGGAAGAAGCCAGCATGTTTTGAGAGGGGATGGGAGCAGGCACTTGGCATGCATCGTTGGATCCAACCATCACAACAAAGTAGGTACCACAGAGACGGGCACTGTATACTGTCCCTGCTTTCAAGAGGGGAGGGGTAGCATGAGTCCCCAGACATTCTTACAGGGCCTTGTGGGGAAGACAGAAAGAAGTCTCTCTGCTACGGAGCACGTTGCAGAAAGGGCATCGTATTTAGCACCCTAGAACTAGTATTTCCCCCTGGGGCTGACTAGGAAATGACGCCTGTATCGTAGAGCATGGATTCAGCTAGAGAATCAGATCACTCACATAAAAGGCAGCACTGAATGCCTGTTAGGATTAAAGAGAAATCTTTTCTGACTCTCCACATGTCAGTAGTACGTCTGCAGAGCTGTCAGCGTACAGGAAGTGAGCAGCTTGGCTACCACGAACACCATCCCTAAGCCTCGGTGCCAAAGCGTCCCGGGCTTTTATTAAACACAACCTCAAAAGACAAGGCAGAGATGGCAATGTTGCCCAGTAATGAATCATCAGGGTTCAATGTCAGATTCTACTGATTTTTCACCAAACACACAGAAGAAAGAGGGACATTATTTAGAGTTTGCATCCCGGGGGAAAATATCTTGGAATAAACACCTGGGTATAGGTGGGGTGTTTATATTACAGCATCTGTAGAATTTCCAAAACATGGGGGCAACCAAGAAGAAATGGTAGATATGTCATGGTGTATTTGTAGAGCCCTAGAACTCTGTTAACAGGAAGGATGAGTTCCAATATATATTGCAAACTTCTTTAGTTAATACCGAACACCAATACTGGCCCTAATTGGGACAAATATGCCACCCTAACACAGAAATTTCATAAAAGGGGAAGCTGTAAATTCAGTAGCTGTAGAGGGAGTGTATGTGAGTGCAGTAATTTATGCACTGTTTTTCTGTAAATCTAAAACAGCTCTAAAAAAAAAAAAAAAAACAGAATTTCAGGGTAGAGAAACTACTGTGGAAGGTAATGGTAGACACAGGTCATTGTCAGTTTGTCTGGATTTACCGGAAGTTCAGCAGCAAGAGTGAGGCCTACTGTAAACTATGGACCCAGGTATTTACAATGCCACTTATGTGTTGATAATGGAGGATGCCCATGTCGGTTAGTGTGCTGGCTGGTTTTATGTCAACTCGACACAAGCTAGAGTTATCTGAAAGGAGGGAGCCTCAGTTGAGAAAATGCCTCCATAAGATCTGGTCATAACGCATTTTCTTAGTTAGTGATTGATGGGGGAGGGCCCAGACCATGGTGGGTGGGGCCCTCCCTGGGCCGGTGGTCCTGGATTTTATAAGAAAGCAGGCTGAGCAAAGATATGGGGAGCAAGCCAGTAAGCAGCATCTCTCCATGGCCTCTGCAACAGCTCCAGGTTCCTGCCCTGCTTGAGTTCCTGTCCTGACTCCCCCCATTGATGGACTACAATGTGGAAGTGCAAGCCAAATTAACCCTTCCCTCCCCAACTTGCTTTTGGTCATGATATTTCATTTTTTATTAATATTTTTTTCATTTATTTTACATCTCAATGTTTCCTCTCCCTCCTCTCCTCTTGTTCCCCTTCCCCACTCTTCTCTATCCCCCCATCCGCTCCTCCTCTGTCTCCCTTCAGAAAGGGGCAGGTCTCTTGTGGGTGTCAACGAAGCATGGCACATCAAGTTGAGGCAGGACCAAGCTCCTCCCCCTGCATCACGCCTGGGTGAGGCAATCCAACGTAGGGAATAGGTTCCTAAAGGCCAGCTCAAGTGCCAGGGACAGGTCCTGTCCTGTCCAGGAATCCTGGTCTGTCCCACTGCTAGGAGCCCCACAAACAGACCAAGCTACACGACTGTCACATACATGCAGAGGGCCTAGATTGGTCCCGTGCAGGCTCCCTGGCTATTGGTCCAGAGTCCATGGGCTCCCACAAGCTCAGGTCAGCTGTCTACGTGGGTCCCCCCATCATGTTGGTCATGATATTTCATGATAGTAACAGTAATCCTAATTAAGACAAGTTGGTACCCGGATAGTGGGTACCAGTATTGCTGTGACAGACCTGACCACATTGTTGTAGGGAGGATTGTGGAAGGACTTTGAAACTTTGGGCTAGAAGAGACTTTGAGCATGGAGAGCTCAGTGGGATGTTATGTAGGAGCTCAGAAGGTAAGAATGTTGTGAGCTGCTCAGACGATGGAAACCTGGCTTATGAAGTTTCAGAAGGAAGCAAAGACTCTGCGGGGCCTTTTGTGTGAAGAATCTGTGGTTTTTTTTGTCATCTGGGGCTGAAGAATGGGCTGTGATTAAGAAGAGACCGGCATCACTGAGGTGAAATCTGGCAAGTGTTTCCCGAGAGCACAGAGAAGCTGTGTTCCAGAGGCAGCCAAGGTTGTATTTTGTGCTGGCAGTTGAACTTGGTAATATAAGAGTCACCCAGGTGGTGTTGGTTTTGAAGGCATGAAGGGGTCACGGAGAGGAGCTGAGGGGTACCAAGTGGCAGGGTTGGAGCCCTGAGGAGAGCCCAGGAGAGGCTATCGGTGAAAGTGCAGCCGGCTGTAGCAGACCCTATCATTTTTGAGATGTCAGTACCATGGGATGACCACCAAGAACAGCATCAGCAGTGGAGCGGAGCCAGAGTCTGGAAGAGAAACTGTGTGTGCCATAGAGAACAGAGCCAGAGAAGTGACCCAAGCCCTTTGGAAGAGTTCAGAAGATCATGAGTGAACCCTAGATAATTGGACATTGAGTTATTTACATCTTTGGAGTTTGAATTTGCTTTGTTCAGACTGGAACTGTGCCCTGGCTCTTTCCTCTTGAGCTAAGAAAGTATTTATTTATTTATTTTTTATTTTACTGGAGCCCAAGGTTGAGAGACCAAATTTTAAGACTTTGGATTCTAAAGAAACTGAATTTTTGAGTGTTAGAATTTTTAAAGAGTGTGTGACTTTTAAAATTTGGAATGTCTATATTATAATGTTGCTATTAATACGTGATCTTGGGGAAGAACAAGAAAGTAAAGGTTATGACTTAACAACGTGTTTGTGTGTCAAGTTGACAAGGGGTCAGTTGTGCTCACTGGTTTTATGTCAACTTGACACAAGCTAGAGTTATTGGAAAGGAGGGAATCTCAATTGAGAAAATGTCTCCATAACATCTGGCCATAAGGCATTTTCTTAATTAGTGAATGATGGGGGAGGGCCCAGCCCATTGTGGGTAGTGCCAACCTTGGGCAGGTGGTCCTGGATTTTATAAGAAGGCAGGATGAGCAAGCCATGATGAGCAAGCTAGTAAGCAACACTCCCCCATGAGCTCTGCATCAGCTCCTGCCTCCAGGTTCCTGCCCTGTTTGAGTTCCTGTCCTGACTTCCTTAGTGATGAACAGCAATGCTGAAGTGTAAGCCAAGTAAACCCTTTCCTCCCCAACTTGCTTTTGGTCATGGTGTTTCGTCACAGCAGTAGTAACCCTAACTAAGGCAGTTAGGAAGTATACAAGAAGCATTTGCTCCTTTCTTAAAATTTTTCTGTCAAGCTAAGTGTGCTTAAAAAATAGTCTATTAAAAATCAACTCTATTAATTAAAAACATCTTAAGACTGTTTGGAAGAGGAAAAAAAAAAAGACAGTTTCACCTGAGCAAACAAAGAAATTATTCCATACTGTGTAGTAATGTGAATTAAACTACCATCTAGCATATTAGTTTATTATGGCAGGTTTTTAACTGAAATAATACACACAATAAAATACCAAGAAAGAAATGAAAATTATTTCTATTTTCAGAACTTGAGGGGACCTTAGAGATAGATGGATGGGTTTACACAGACATGGAAATTACCCAGTTGTAAATATCAAATACTCCCCATGCCTCTGAGAAGGGGAAACTGTTCAGATTCTGCCTGAACAAGAATGAATATTGTAAAGTATGCGTGTGGGAGAAAACCAACTTAGCAATAGGAACATTGCTGAAAGTTTAGTTTATGTTAATGCATTGGAGTAGGTCCCATGTTACTAGATATATCTGCACCCAGATGGTTTAATCTGGCCGATGCTAACATCATGGATTACTTAGGGTTTCTGAGGCTATTTCTTAGGTACATAAGTGGCCCACCTTTCTAGCTGTTATAAAACTCAAGACACGATATAACCTGTGCAAATCTGGGATGTGCTTGATCCTGGAGATTGTCAGGGCAGGTTATTAAACTTTCATTGGCTTTTGTGTTCTAATACGTAAAGTGAAGACAATGGTGACACATTATAGGTGAACGTCCCTAATCTGAAAGTATGAAACCCAAGGCACTCAAAACCCTGAGACTTTCTGAATGTCAACACGATGGCATCCACAGAGAATCCTTTGTGCAATGGGTTACAATCAAAATGATGGTACACTATACAATACTGCATAAAGTTATCTTTGGACTTTGTACACAAGGTGTATGTGAAACAAAAATCTCATTATGTATATGTAAATAATCTGAGGAGAACTGTAATTCAAATTACTTCCGGAACCACGCATCTTGGATCAGGGCAGTGCCCACCTCATGGACTAATTGAAACACTATGCAATTCTCTTGGGCTAGGCACCCCAAGTGCGAACTGTTCTTAGCCCTAATGAACTGACTCCAGGAGACCACAGCTTTATTTTCAGGATCATTCATCAGGATGCCTTCAGCTGGTGGCAGTGTGAAGACACATCTTAGGTGATGCATCTACCAGTCCAGGAGAGTCACATGCTCACACATTGCTCCCCTCCAGGGAACTGTCAATGCAGTGAAGGTAGGAGCCACATCTTAGCCATCTCTGTTAGCAAACTACCCTTAAGAAAACACTTCTCAAAATCTGATTTGCTTTTCACTGAGAAGTTTTCATTTCAGCTAAAGCGCATAGTATAGAGCAAGAAACTTCTTTTTCTCAATTAAAAAGATTAAACTGGGTTAAGTTTTGATCTGCAATGCTTTAGCCTAATACTATTACTGTACATTGACTTCCAAGATATTTGTATCCTAAAATATGTCAACTGGCAAGAACTTGATTATATCGGGACTTGGGGCTGGACCACCGTCATGTTGAAAGCAAAGAAGACATTTTTTTGGGGTTCAGACTAAAAATGAACTGCAGTTGAGATGCACAACATTTTTAGTCGGTGAAATTTCTAATTCACAACACAACAGTCTCAGACAACTCCTCAGGTCTCCCCTTCTGCCTTTGAAGGGCCTCCGTGAATGTACATTGCGTTACCATATCAAGACCTGAAATGTATTTAATCAAGATAGCAAATGAGATCTTCTGATATTCTAAGAAGCAATGAAGTTTCAATTTTCATGGAAACTACCTAAAATAAACAGGAAGCAAACCAGAAAGATGCCCCAAAGAACAGAGGAATGGTTTTTAAATGGGCAGTTTTTTCTAAGTTTCATTTTAGGCCACAGACAAGTATTTAACTCAATTATTCTCTATTGAGACTATTAAAATGGCTTTGCTATTGCTATCAGGATGCAATTTCAGATCCATTCAATTTTGAGAATCTCACATCACAAGTCTGGTGTATTTTAATGATGCTCCATGCACAATGCACTGGTTATGTTGACTAGAACCCTGTAGTGGCAGGACTCAGGTAATTTAGTTAATAGTATAAATTGAAAGACACCGAATTCATTCCTTAGATAGGCTCCTGGAAATCTCTGAAATCACTGAGGCTTGATGATTAAAAACTTTTCTCTTTTTCACATTGTTTAGTGGTGACAAATTTAGGTCAGATATATTCTATTCAGAACACAAGATTCCCAGAATTATAAAACCAGGAACCCCCTCAAGGTCACTCAATCTGATGTAATTCTCTGAGGATGAAAACATTGTATCATGAATAAAAGGACTCGGAGGCAAGAAAGCAGTGACAGATTATCTAGGATCAAAATGTGTTAGCACCACATCAAGAGTTAGACTACTATTTTAATCATTTTGTTCCCTGTTTGATTAAGATATTAAATTAGTGATTGTGTACCAAGGTCTTATTTTTATGGAGATTCACATGTATTTGGTTCCAATTAACACTAAACACTTCGAATCTGTCTTTAAAATTGCTTTAGCTCAATTACATGTTTTTCATTATTTAAGCTCCAGACTATTCACTCATATGAAATTAATGATGATATGCTGGCCACAATTAAAAGCTAGGGCCCTTTTTCTAAGGATCTGCAATTTGATTCTGACTATTTGCCATTCTGAACAGGTCCAAACAGTCTTAATTTTTTAGTGTCAGGTATTTCCATATTATCCACATGTCAGCTCTGGAGGAAGCAAGAATGGGGAGAAAAAGTGAAATGTACTTTGCTTAAAATTCATGGTTCTAGTCGCCACCGATGATGGACATTCATAATAGCATTTCTGCCAATATTCACGGCCCTTAAATGTTCCACACTACTCAGAATCCAATGTTCTTCTTGCAGTTAAATAAAACCAAGAACAATTAAGAAGAGTCCACACAAAGTTAGCTTTACATAACACGCTCCTGGTACTTCTGGTTTTGAAGGGTTTTGGTGCATTAGCAGGCTCTTCAGTGAGCATTCTCAGACTGTCTAATTGGTGCTTAAAAACATTTTCTCGAAATAGACTAAAGGTTAACCCCCAATCTGGAGGATGATCAGTGTTTGTACAGTTAACTTTCATTCTTTAAAAATAATCAGAAGCAAATGTAACATGGTCTAAATATAGCAGAGACATTATCATAAACTACAGCCAGATAAGCCCAAGTCTAAACATCAACAAAGCCCAAACACCTTTTTTACGTAACACCAACGTGATCAACAGACCAACCGATAAAGAAAATAGCAAGCAGAAAGGTGGCAATCTGCATGGACACCCGGCGCTTAGTACTCCAGCTACCAAGATAAAACAGTTTGGCAACACTCACCCGCATCTTTGCACAGGCATCTTGTGTTGACTCTGTCCCTCTAAGCTCTTTGATCAGCATAGAACCTAAATACTAAAACACACACACAATAATTGGAATGACATATTAAAACGAGAGTATAAATATGAGTAATGATTTGAAAACAAACTGTGGGAAGGCTACTGGCTAGGCTTCTTGGCTGTAAGTTGTTGATAACTTTAAAACAACTAGCAATAACAGGTCCTTAACGGATGGACAGAACACAGCAGAGTCAGTCGTGACTTCTGAGAGCCATGAATCGATCTTTATAAACATTACGGCATGTTCTAAAGAGGTCAACTTTCAAATCATCTTTAACTGCAAAATGGGGGTATCTAAAAATGCTTTCCCATTTTTTTTTTCTGGAGGCAGCAATATCTGCAAAAAATAAATCACACTACTATCAGGGTAATTGCAGGGTTGCATGCGACAGCTGAGGAGCGAGGCAACATGGCCCCGTTTGGGCTTATTCTGCAGCATAGGTAATTAAAACGGGGCTGTTAGGAGGCTGGGACTCAGTTTTGGACTTTTTTTTTTTTATTCACAGCTGTGTGCCCAGTGCTTCCTCCACCTGAGAATGCATGTCATTCTCATTTCATAGGGACAGAGCTGACTCCCTGGGGCAGAGTGACACACGAGGAGCTGCATGGGAGTAAAGGAGACCCTCCCCAGAATGATATGCCACCACGTTGCTGCTCTGCGATTGAATCATGGATTCCTGCTACACAGCCCCACTCGTTCTCTTGCTTCTGGTGGGGCAAATCAATTTAAACAAAATGTCTTTGCTGTCTGTGCATCCCCAGCCCCCCACATTGAAAATAAAGTCAGTTCACTTATCAACTTGGTGAAGCTTCACCTGGTTCTTTTGTTTTACCTCTCTTCAATACCTTTCAAGTAGTTTTACATGTGTTTCAAAGTCTGAACCAAAATAAGGATTGGAGAAGAGGTTATGAGACAGTGTCCTGCTCACATGGAGGCATCTCAGTCAGTCCTGAGGACCAGGAGAGTGAGTACAGCCTCACCGAGGATGTGCAAGGCAAGGTGGCCAAGGCTCAGTCTAGAGCCTACACCCAGGGCCTTGCTCAGAAAGCCTCAGAGATGTCAGGTTTGAGCTTTGGGGGAAGCCACAAGCCACAGGAGAAGAAGACAGCCCAGTGAAATACACCCAGACTGGGAGGACATTACCAGAATGTGTCTTCATCATTAAGAAAAATGATCTCAGTCAAATTCTTATCTCTTATACTTTTAGGAAAGTTTGTCCTAACTGAAACATTTCTTTTTTTAAAGAGAGTCGGTTTCAAGGTTCAGCCATCTTTTTTTTTTTTTCCCCTTCTGAAGTCATGGCAACCATCACCTGTTCCAAAGCCTACAGGACTTGCTGAACGTTCACTGTTCACGCGTCTTGGCACAAGTGTTCCTTTCACTCCATAAAAAGGAAAGGAAACAAAAACAAAAACAAAACAAAACACCAAAACACCAACCAACCAATAAAACAAATCAACCAAAAAAGCCCCGTACTGCAATCCATTGTTAATGACAAGGAATGAATCTTGCATTTATATAAAGTGGCAGACCTGACCTTCTGAGGTCACTGGCTTCCTTTGATTTTACTTTTTATTTATGGATCTGTGGAAGAAACCCAGGGACCCCTGAATACTAGGCAAACATTCTATTTAAAATTATGCTTTATCATGTGTTTTTTTTGTTTTGTTTTGTTTTTCCTGAGACAGGGTTTCTCTGTGTAGTTTTGGTGCCTGTCCTGGATCTCACTCTGTAGACCAGGCTGGCCTCGAACTCACAGAGATCCGCCTTGCTCTGCCTCCTAAGTGCTGGGATGGGGATGAAAGGCGTGCACCACCACCACCCGGCCACGTGTTTTTTTTGAAATACACAACTTTATACAGAGGCACAGAACAAAACTTATGCTAACCGGATTTAAAGGATTCCAAAGCCCACATTACCCGGACATTTTCAGGAAAAAGGGAAGGGAAAAGAAACCCTTCAGAAATGTCTGTGATGGACACTTTGCTACATTTTCAACGAAGGCAAACTCACCAGGAAACACAGCCTCTATCCCCACTGGTGCCCAAATACTGAGTCTAGGGTAACTTACAAAAGCTTTGTAGTCACAGGACTGGAAGATGAGCTTTTCTGGATGATGCTGCCAGTACTGTACTGGAGTTGAGGCTGTGGCTTCGTTTGGAGGTCGCAAGGTGATGGAAGGTTCTCCCCAGTCCCCTGTCTGGAAATGACACTTATTTTAGAGGCAGTATAAGCAGCAAGCAGGTTCATTCTCTCTAGTCTAAGTAGTTAGGTTTACCTAACACACCTGAGCTATAAATGCACAATGCATTTGGGTGTGTTATATGTACATAAATATTTATTATTTTGTTTCTATATGAATTAGTTAGCATTATATTTTCCTAAAGCTGAGTATAAAGAGGTCAAAATTATTCTATTTTCAGAATGAAACCTTAGGCTAGCTAATTTTAAAGATAAAACATGAAAATAATTGTAAGTAATTTACCAATTCATAATATTGTTACAACAGAAAAGTATGTCTGAATTTAAAAAATAATGACTGAAAATTTCAGTTAGAATTCCTTTTACTTTAGAATATATAGTCTCATTAATTTCAGTTCCCAACTATGACAGTATCATGTACTATGAAAAATTTTATACCTATGGAGAAGGTTTTACAGGTAAGATACTAAACAAAATGCTAAAATAAAAAAAAAATCACTAATGGGTAACAGCTAATTTCCCTCATCGGCACTCCACTGCAAAGACGCAGTGTTTTTATGATGGCCTTGGATGTACTCAGCTGCCTTCTGCAGAACTACAGTAGTCCACACTGGGGCGTGCTTGTATGAACATCAGCATGTACGTGAGACTCCCCATCCATAAGCATGTCACATATGATGGGATGTCCCATTAGACACATGTCCACTAAGCCCGACCTAAGACAGGCCATTCCATCATCTCATTTGTTTAATATGAACGAACATTTTTTAGAGTCAAAACTCTATCCTGGCAGGTCTTCTCTTGGCTGTAATCTGACTGATGTGTTACAGGTGGAGGACGTTTTATTCTTTTCCATGCTAAGCTTTCTGGCTTCTCGGAATTCAGTTCTTTGTTCTCAAATGGACGCAGCTAAAACTAGACTATCTAAGCGTCCCCAAAGCTCCTGTCTCCTCACCCAAACTTGGTTGGCCTTACAGAATCATGAGAAATTATTTTCCTTAGGTATTGGAAGCATATAACAAGGCCTTATGAGCTCCCAAACCAAATAAAGCCTGGCTGGGGACCAAGTTCCACAGAGTACTAGCAAAAGGGTTGACACACTGTGGGATTTCTGGGGAGGATTTTCATGGAGTCCATGTACCCTCAGGCACACGTTTTGGGAGAAAAAGGAAGTGCGTAACTTTCCCTAGAGCCCTTGAAAGGCTGTGGTAATCCCAAAGGCGAAGCAGCTCGGGCCTCCAGGAAAGGCTCAGATCTGTGAGCGCCATGATCTCTGTGCACTTTAGCATTCTGTCAGGGGGGACAGAGGCAGCTGCCGAAGATAGAAAGCTCAAGGCAAGGGCCCTGCCTTCTGGAAATTTCTAGCTGGCTTTGAAAAGCAGGAAGGAAAATTCCGAGGCCTTTTCCTAACAGTGTGCCTGGAGCATTTCTTCTGCACACGGATGGCCTGGCCTCACAGGAGGGCCTTGTTAACAGCATGCCCACCCCCTGGCCTCTCCTGGGAGCAGGTGTCTGACGAGAACGCCTTCTGCCCTTGCCCTGCCTGTTCTCAGCCACTGTCTGTTTGTTTTGTTCTAGGTGTGGGCTTGTTTTGTATGTCGACTGATCCACCTGGTGTCTGATATTTTAACACGTCTCATTTAAAATATATAATGACATTTAAAACCTGTAACGGTAACATCAACACTTTTTTTTTTTTAACTTTATGGCCTATCCCTGGCTCATTATGGAATTTTCTCTTTATATGAGTTATTTGTCAAAGTTATGACTGATTGCAGTTAATTTCGGGATTAAGCTCTTCTCTGATTTTATATTTTGACATTTTCTTTTCCTTATTTCTCAAACGTCTGGCTTTTTATTACTTCTTTAGTCTTTATAAAGCTGGTTATGCACCGCTCTTAAAAACCCATATTATAGCAACGTGAAGGCTCTGTGAGAGTCACTCCTGCTCTGAAGCTGAGTCTAAGCACCTTTATAACTCTGCAAACACTGCAGCCATGAGCTCTCAAAAGGGTCTCCCCAAGTCTAGCAAACAACCCTCACTTATCCCGTTAAACTTCTCTCCCTCCCGGCCTCCCCTGAGCAAGCGACAGCAGCACAGGAAACAGGTATTGTACACGCAAGTCACAAGTGACGCCGTCAACAGAACAACACAAGTTTGCACGCCACTCCGTGGAATGATACAACAGGAAGATTTGGGTGACATCCAAAGACCCTTGGAACCGGGTGTCTGCTGACGTGACAATCGGCCAAGCAACAGATCTTCCCCAGGAACCCTACTGTAGTTAGCGGAGGTATAACTTGGCCGAGCTGAACAGGCAGGAGCTGGGGGGTTACTGAGGGCTACAGGGGAAGGTTCGAGAAGAGGGCTGGTCAGGAGTGGTTGCAGTAAAGCAGGGAAGTGGGGATGTTCCACAAGTTAGTGCGTTTGGCATGCAAACCCATGTGCAGATCCGTTCTCTCACCGTCGGTGAGGCCACGCGCCTTCATGACTAAACTGTACAGACTTAAAGCGGAGCTGCAAGCCAAGTGCTAATCCAAATGTTTACATCATCCATAGAAGTTGGAACAGCCATTTTGGGCATGACAAACCGAAGCACACACTTCTCTGTTTGTAATCATCAAGATCACTTATTTAATAACCATTTGAAGACACGTGTGGCACATCCACTTAACTGTTTAGACAGCGCCATCGACTGCTCTCCTAAGCCTCCATTTGCTCCAAAAGTCACAAACCACCTGCTTTGGAATCCAGAGTGATCCGATTGGACCTCCCCTAGAAGCTATGAGGGAAGATAATTATAGGGGAGGGGAAATATAATCCTTACTTTATTTTCCTTGTAGTCTTGAAATGTTGCTTAAATGTTTAAATATTTAAAAATTCCCCACAGGGATTGAATTGACCTTTCTGGAAACAGACTCTGCTGAGTTTTGTCATGCTTTGTGCTAATTCCAGAAACGCATTTTCAGAAAGAAAAGCGTTCTTCGGATTGGATTTACAAGAAAATAATTTTTTCTTCCTTGAAATTCAACTTTGTCTTTCTTAAAACAAAACAACAAAACAAAAAACCTCTAATCTACGACTATTTCGATGAAAATGTTGATGCTCAGTGCTCTTTTTAGAGTCAATGTGAATGGAAGGACTCCAAATGGTCTTAGTATCATACTCTTGTGAAAGATGGGAATGACCTTGGCCTTGGGCTGGGATTCAGCTATGCTAGTTGACTGCCAGGAAAAGACAAAAGAGTTCACAGAATGAGAGTGCCTTAGGTCTCAGCCCTCCCTGAGGTAGAATTAAAGCAGGAATGAGCCTTAGAGGCGCTGACCTGCGTAGTTACTACATGTAGTAGCAGAGAGGATTGAAAGATAAATGACTTTTGCCTTCATAATTTTGAAATTATATGAAATAATTTCAACCAGGAAGCCTTGGGTTAGCTCTTGAAGAGCAAGCTATACATTCATACAAACATACAATACCTGTATTTCTTCAGGCAAGTGTTTTAAATTAAATCCAATAATTTTCCAGTTTAAAATTCTTATTAAAAATTAATAAAAATCAAACAGACCTAAGAGAAGTCTTTTGCTTCAAATAATGGCTGTCACAAAAACTCTTCTTTAATGAGAAACAGCCTAACCTTGGGAACAATGATGCAATAATAGTTAATTAGAGAAACAATGGACTAGGAAAAGTTTGGTGGAGATGTTGGTCATATTTAAAACTGTTACTGACACAGTGATCTTTAGAGAACTTCCTCAAGTAATTACAGAAGATAAATTGAGTCAAATAACTTTTAAAAATTGTCTTCAGGCTCTTTCTTTAGCACTTAGAATACTTACAGAAAGCTCTTTAGGTTAAGGACCTTAATATGCTAAGAATTTGGTCATGGCTTAAAACTTCATTTATTGTTATTTGCTATATGTTTTATATATATATCTTAAGGCTTTTTATGTTTCATTTTTAAATAAATATAATGGAGGACATTCATTAAACAGGACAAAACATACATCTTAATTAGCACTGTAAACTAAAAATTCAACCTTCTAACATTATGGAAAAATATAATTTGATATTAAGAGTTTTAAATGGAACAGGTTCTCTCCAACAGGTATCCATCAACCACCAACCATTAATTCATACTTTGGATGAGTTTGAAGGACTTGTAATTAGGCCATCTATAAAATAATGCAATTAAATTAAACTTCATTTTATACCACTAGCTGAAAAATATAATACCACTAGTTGAACTTAGTTATATAAAACTCACAGATGCCTCTTGGTAGATTTTTATTAGAACAATGACTCGGAAATGCAGCTTTTGACTTCTGTGGTATTTTATAAGTAAGTTCAAACTCACATCTAGGGAAAGTTCTAAGTTCGTTCCAAGTAGCAAACATGACCATTGTGTACTCTGACAATGCAGTGGGGAAGTATTTTCTATATTTTTAATTTTTTTCTAAACAATTTCCCTTTCCCAGGGAAACCAGCAAATAATTAAAAGCTTTGATTATGACTTAGCTTTCTAACATTTTTAGAGAAGTAGGATATTTTCTAAGCCTTGTATAATTCTTTTTTTTTTAAAAAATTTAAAATTGAGACTTAATTGATTTTTTTTAATAGATGCTTTTAAATCTTTTCTGCTAGGAGCTACTCCCACCTACCTGCTTATAAATTTAGCTCTGAATATTAACAAACATTATTCTCTACTTCTTCGGAACACCTAATGAATAACTAACATGCTCTGAGGTGACAATTGTTACTCTGAGGTTTCACTTTCTGTAATTCTGATGATCTTTAGAGAAGGGCCACCCAATGCCATGTAAGTGATTACATTTACCTCCCACAATCACTAAGGCTTTCCAGAGTGCCACACAGAGCTTCACGCTTTTGAACACACACACACACACACACACACACACACACACACACACACACACGGATGTGATGGTAAGGGAGGGTCTCCTACCAACATTCATACGTGGGAAAGCCAGGGGCTTGCAGCAGTTGTTTGAAAACTTCTCCAAGAGCTCATGACAGTGCGTGGTCATGCAGTTGTGTTTTGCTGAATGTGTTCTATTGAGGAGGAGCAGAGATGGCCACTTCTGAACACTTAAAAGCTGATGTCAGCACTGTGCACTTGGGAGTCACTCAGGGTCACGGAGCACCAGGCCAGGCAATGTGCAGATATCATGGTCCCCAAGAACCAGAAGTCCCATGCACAAAAGCATGGATGTGCCTAATGTGGCTCCCCCAGAGAAGCCCTTCACATGCCGCCCCAAGAATTTTCAGTGATTCTCAACCAAATGTCTCAAGCTTTCAGACTAGCCAATGGGGCAAGTTTCAATGGATGTGAAAATAGGATTGTATTTTAAAATATAAACTTAAAATCTACGCCAGAATGTTTACATTCCAAGTAATTTTTCTAAAGTATGCAAATGCGAAACACGAATATTCAAATATTAAGCAGCTCAGAATAAAAGGGGTCACAATTTCACATGCATTCCAAGGGTCGAATCAATACCGCCAAATGGAAAAAGGCTGAGAACCACTGTACCGCTGTGAGAGCTCTACCCCTCCTCCCTGGCTCATCTCCCATAACATTTGCATCAGTTGCAGGGAATCTCATGCAAGTCAAGTATTTCTCACAAATAAAGTGCATAAATCCTTAGGAACCATGGGACACAGAGGGCTGACTAGCTCGTGGACACGAAGTACAAAATGGGCAGGATGACGCTGATATAGACACGTTTCTCTGTGTATCACTTTACCCTTTGCCTTTTTGCCTGTAAAAGCACGTTAAGACAGACACCTGGAACGAAAGCCGAAAAACTCACACAGGACGGGTTTTAACTGCGGGTTTCCAAACCAAGTACGTTTCTCATTTTAGGACAGTGTTTACACGTCAACCAGTCACGAAGCACAGCGAATGAAAGGTAATCGACAGAGCATTTCGGAAGCCACCAGACATTACCAAATCTTCCGCATTGCCGGGACACGGAGTACCTCGGGCCGGCGACACAACACTGCGACACACTACACAAGCGGCAAGTTCAGGAAGAGAAAAATAACCGTTGGTAGCCTTACGTTATGAACCTGATGGATCGCTGAGAAAGGAAATCCAGCGTTCTGATTGGTCCATATTTCACAGACAGACGACTGCTGGTGTAAACAGAAAACTATCTTATCTTGTCAATATTTAAAACATGGCAGCTACCAACACCCATCCAGGAAGGGGAGGAGGGAGACAGCAGAATACAAGAACCACATTTCTTTTTTTTTTTCTTTTTTTTTCTTTTTTTGGTTTTTTTCGAGACAGGGTTTCTCTGTGTAGCTTTGCAGCCTGTCCTGGAGCTCACTTGGCAGCCCAGGCTAACCTCGAACTCACAGAGATCCACCTGGCTCTGCCTCCCGAGTGCTGGGATTAAAGGCGTGCGCCACCACCGCCCGGCTAAGAATCACATTTCTTTAAAAAAAAAAAAAAAAAGAATGTTTAGGGTACTCAAGGTTTAACAACTGACTTCCAAGTCATTCTTTTTGATTGAAAGTATTTTGGGTTGGCTGGGAGTGGGGTGGGGTGAGAGGCTAGACCATTATTTATGCATTAGTGCTGTATCAAGGGAAATTACCAATAAATTCACACCTCAGAAAAAAAGCAAACTATTTTTACTTTTTGCCATGAAGAAAAGCGGCATCTTCCCTCTTCATGGGGTTATTTTCAGAGAATAATTATTTCGTTGAATTCAAGACAGATGGGGGAAAGGCATCTTTAAAATCAGTTAACATCTGGATTTTCTTATCTTCAAGGGTCAAGAACTAACGGTAAGCGGTACTTGTGCCTCCAGGGATCTCTAGGGCAGAACTCCGTGGCTGAAAAAGCACAGGTACCAGGTCCCCTGTAGAAGAGGGTGCACTGGAACAGTCCCCTGCTGAGAAGGAGGGTTGGGGCCAGGGCAGCTCAGCAGTCATTTACGGGTGCGACGAACCAGCATCTTTACCAGGCTCTCCACCGTACTAGCAGGCATCTAAAACGGTAATGTGTGCTCAGAACCCAACGCTCAACCAACCACCAGCCCTCCCAGGCGCTGCGGCAGAAACTTCCATATAACCTGCGGTGCTCATGGCCCAAGTTTTTCAGAGTTCTTTTCATGAATGTTGTCACCACAAAACACACTGTGATAGGGTATGTAATCCTAGTACTCCGGAGGCTGAGGCAGAAGGTTTGCTGAGCTACGGAGGAAAACTATCAAAAACTAGTATCCCTCCACAAAAAAACAAACAAACAAAAAAACTTCCAAAAACCCAGACACGGTGAAATTGAATAATAGGATATGGTCTGAACTCAATTAACAAGCCCTGTGTGTGTCCTTAGGAACCCCAGTGGATCTGACAAAGACCACTGCAGGGAGGGGACATATACACCCACAATACATCCCAAAAACCCACTGAGGGGCCCTGTCAGCCATAAACAAACTATGAGAGCCAGCTTGTCCTGGATTAAAAGTTCCCTCCTCTGCCATCTTCTCAGAGACGCTCACTAGACGTCAGCATCTCTCTCCTTTTCTGACGCTTCTCCACCACACTGGTGCCTCTGCCGTCTGCCCCGGTGTGCTGGAGACAGATTGCGGATGCCTGGTATTCCATATGGAAGCTACCACCCTGAGGTCTGGCCATCTCCCATTTGTTGGCTCCCACTTTAAGCTTCAAGCCATTTTTCTCTACAAAGGAAGGTTTTTATCCTATTTTCCAAAAAATTCATTCTCTGACAAGTCATGTCTTGGGGCTAATCATCCTACCTTCCCTACCCCTAACGGCTTCTTTCTGATTTAAACATACAGTGTCCCTCAGTATCTATGGGGGATCGGTTCCAGGACATAACCTACACACACCTCCTGTACACTGCAAAGAACATAACACACAGGTGTCATACTATACTGTCTAGGGAAGAATGACAGAACACATAGGTGACCTACTGTACTGTCTCTGAAAAACATGACAAAATCGTACAGCATGTTTAGTATTTTTGGTCTGCTGTTAGTTGTGTCTATGGATGCAAAAAGGAAGGATGTGGAGGGTCACCTGTGCTGACCCTAGGCTTAGCTGGATTGATATCTCTACTGGCACTACATGTATTCACAGGACGCCCTCAACCCATAGAACCCTCTCATCCATATTATGAGTAAATTCTGCCATGTCAGTCAAAGCCTCTAGCTCTTGCATAGACTTCTAACAGCACCAGGAGCTAACATGCCACCAGGCACCTGACAGAGGAAGAGTTCAACATTCGGAGAGACTACATGACTGGCCGAGGCCCCATGGAGTTGGCATAGATAACAGCTTCTGGGAAGTTGTGAGAGACTTCACCAGAAGGCAGAAAAACTGCTGAGAGGAGCTTGGATTTCTGAACCTGAAGCAAATACCTGGAGATGCAGCTGCTTCCCCGTACGGCCTCAACTCCACAGTTATCCAAACACAGAAAAGTTTTATTTCCTTTCCACCATTAGTGTTGAATGGACCAGACCCACACAGGTAGGAACAAGACCACTTAATAGTTTAGGTAGGCGGCATAGATTCCTGGTCACTTTTCAGTCATAAAGTTTTCCTTTTATATAAACTAAAATCTCATTGCTGGTTCTAACTTTCCCCTTCCTCAGCGTGGGCCAGGACACCAGAGGTAGAGAGAGAGGAGGGGTGTGCTCTCTCTTCTTCTAGGAGGATGGGGTGGGTGGTGTGGTCTCTCTTGGTGGCATATCTTCTCTGTGCTTCCTTGGGAGGAGACCTTGGGGAAAAGATACGGTCTCTCTCATGTGTGAGTCAGATGGCTTCTGACAGTTGGGACTACCGTCCCAGCACACACTAGTGTGGCATGCAGGGGAGGGCTCAGCCACCCTGCTTTCTCGCTGCACACCCATGTAACTCCCATGGCATGCACACATCCTTGTCACGTAGAACAGAAGTCAGCCTTTTGGACTGTTCTCAGTCTCTGCTGGGACACACTTGTCTGTTCTCCGAGGCGCAGGAGGTGCTACCCGCATCCAAATCTAGCTCGGGGAAAGATGTGCCAGTTTCCCCTCTTGGCCAGCACCGCCAATCCAGATGCACATGTCCCCTGGGACCCTTCCCAGCCCTATGCTGGGGGAGCATAAGGGCATACTGCCCTATATTCCACGGGAATGGATGAAAAGTCTCAACCCTTTCCTCAGGGACTCTGTTCTCTGCCTGTCCCTAGCCCGGAGCCTCTGGCCTGGGGACAGGACGTGACATTGGCAGGAGATGCCTCACTGACTTTGGGAAACCCTGAGCAGGTGTGAGCCTCTTGCATCAGCAGCTTCTCTTTAGGGTGTGAGGTGTTTAGTTTCTACAGGGTAATGCCCACTTAGTGCGCTGTTACACGACAGCATCTCCCAACCATAACAGGACCAGAGCTGAGCAAAGTAGAGAGCACCCTACGAAACTTTTATTTCACCAATGAATTCCCTCAGTGAAGGGAGAAAAGCCCCCGCCTCTGCTCACATATACTGAAGAGTTCGTGCACGTTTCTGCCTAGGGCAGCTGCTGCAAGTAGCTAGCTTCTGTTGATAAGCAGTCTCAGATGAACAAGGAGTGAAAACTTCAAAACTCCTAATAGTTGTGTGAGTCGTTGTAAATGGCAAAAAGTCTGATTTTTAAAATACAGCTTAAATGAATGGAAGGTAGTTAGCTTTCTTAGTTAGGAAGATTTTTGTAAAAAGTAGACACATTCTGGATAGCCCAGCTGTTTTGTTGGCAGTAAAGAATTTGCCAGATCTGCTTGCCAGCCGAGTTCAGATGGGCGAGCTGTAACAGATGAATTCCTAATATGAGATGGCCCTTTTCTTGGACAGGGCCACAGGGCTAAACACAGGTGAGCTTTCACTACGGAACTCGCTCCATCTACGAAGATTCTATTGCAGCACACAGCATGTGCTAGGATTAACAAGCTCTGAGAAAGAAAAGAAACTACCAGTGATAACATTTTATCTGGGGTGGGAGGTGTTCTAGAAAATTGATGACTTAAAGCCACGTTTTTAAATAATTTAAATTATGTGTTCATGCGTGGGCTTGTGCATGTGAGCTCAGTGCCCTCAAAGGCCAGAAGAGAGTATCAAATCCCCTGGAGCTGGAGTCACAGGCCGTTATCATGGGTGCTGAGATAGTACATGGGTCCTCTGCCAGAGCAGTACACACTCTTAAACATCTCTCCAGCCCCCAAAGCTAAGTGTTAATGAACCTTTAGAACATCTCCATCTGCAAAGAGCAGTTCCTGGCTTACTTAATTTACCAGGTCAGCTCGTCAGCCCCTCTAAATGAGAGAGGGATTTTCTTTTTCCACAGCTGAATTCCCAGAGGCCTGGACCACAGGAGGCGCTCAGACACATGTAAGGAACAAATGGAATCCATTAGGAGTTCTTGGGAAACGGTAACGCGCTACAGAGACAGTCAGCGCTGTTACTCATTATTGTTTGCATTCATCTACTTCATTATTGCCATGTGTGCATTAGGAAACCAAGTCACTGCTGACACACTTCTAGCAAGATGGCTCAGGAATCAACCTTAGAGAGCTCTTGCTGGAAAAAGAAAAAAAAAATCCTTCTTTTTTTTTTTTTTCCTGATGAAGACTGACCACAGGCTGTCACCTTTGCTGGCGAGAGAAGGGACGCCTGTCACCTCACCTCTGTATCAGAGGCTT